>QLPG01024270.1:0-11185 GCA_003314385.1 Gomphus sp. MG54 | reverse complement strand
ATATTATATAGTGTAGCTAAATCATTATTTCCAAAAAAAATTGCCATCCTCTATAGCAGCATACCTTTTTTTTCAATTTTTTTTTTCGACGGTGAAAATTTTTGCGTTTGTGACTGTGATGGTCACATCACGTGACCTTAGCGGAAACCGTTTGTCCCCTACCTTATAGAGTGTGTTGTTGGCCAGATTAGGCCTCAAAAATGGGACCTTCCTCAACAACTTTGCATGCATGGTGGTCCAAGGCTGCTTTGCACATTGGATATTCCCAGCTTGTTGCTGCAGGATCACCCGTGGAGATGGCACATCTCAGTGACATGGTATGGGTTTGTTGCATTTTTCTTCATTGGGACAGAGGAATTCTCATGTTATATGTTTGTCTGAGCATTGTCCACAAATTGTTGTCCTCTTGCAGAGCCATCCAAAGTGACCAAATTGATGACAATTATAGCATTCTGGTGGGTGGTGAAGGAATTTGATTGTCAGGTGGAGGTGACCCAGGAATGCAATGTGATGGCTGATGCAGCTATTGGTGACTTGAGGATCTGTAAAGAAAAGAACTATGGACATGTGTGTTTTAGTTTGCTGCTTGTTCCTTGGGTGGGAGAGGAGTTCAATCTGTTAGAGTGTTGAGGGGTGAGTGATGATGTGGTCATTCTGGTTAATGAGAGAGATAACATCACAGCTGTCTTGTGAGGTGTTGAATGTGGTGGAAATACCATGAACAATGACTGGGAAAGTGTTTTGGGCAACAGAGAGCTGATCAGAGAGTTTATGGAGCCAGCAGTGTGCTGTGGATGCAAGATATATTTGTTCAGCTTCACTGCAAGTTGGGATGCAGATAACCCCACTCCTGTGTTGCCCTGAAGCATGGATTTGTGGTGGGATGTTCTCTATGTCCTCATTCCCATCAGCATCTGGTGTGTATGAGCTTGTTTAAAACCAACATTTGGCATCTTCAATGGCTCTGATGATTTCCTCTCCTAGCTCCTCATGAGACAGGCCTAAGAGCACTGTATTGTTGCAATTGGATTGCACAAGTGTAAGGTCAAACTGCATATTACACAATGGTGTTTTGGGATCAGGAGTTGGCTGTGGGGCTGGCAGAGTGGGTCAGGTAAGGATGGCTGCATAGGTGCATTTCCCAATGGGTTGCAAGGTGTTTGGAAGGCCTAAGTGGGTGGAGATGGCATCCAGATGTTTATATACTTTGGTCAGTTGTAGGTTGTGTGAATCTATGAGCATTTATTGGGCTACAGAAATGAGGTTGTGGCTTTGGTCCAGGGCATCAAGAGAGATTGTCACTGTTTTAGCAGCCTTGGTCTTAGGGAGAGCGATTCCATATTTTAGAGTACTCAGTTGTTCAAGTATGGTAGTTAATGATGCCGCAGTAGGCTGTCCTGGGAGTTCGACGGGCAGCGGTGGTGGTGGTTGGACCGTGGGAGCCATCCGTCAGAGAGAGACAAGATGTCGATATCTCCTCCGCTCTGAGTTGTGGACCAATGCTTGAGATATCGGTTTGAAAGTTCAATCTTCCAGTAATGTCACCTAGCCGAAGAGGCACACGAAATGCTCAAGAGAGCCATACACAAGCACCCAACGACGTTTCTTGCTGCTTAGAACAACACCACACGATTTTATTTTGTGGACTTGAGTGTGCACCAGATGCAATTGAACCGAAATATATTATTATTATAAGGCTCTGCACATGACATGGGTTTCCCTAGAAACGGAAGCCAAACCGGATGCCAAAGAGCAGAAAGAATGCGTTGAATCACTCCAAATGTTACATGTGCACAAATACGATTTTTTCTATTAGCTATCCTTCTAGCTTCTGATATTGTGACGCCGGCATCCTGCGAACCTGACCAGCACACGTTGGTTTCGACGCGTTGTTCTTGCCACCAACACCTGAGGCAGCTATCAAGCAGAATTATGTTACCAGTGTCTCATTCCAATCCTCAGTCCACGTCTTCGTCTGGGGGCGTAACCCTCGACTGGAGACTGGTCAACATCCGTAAGCGTGCTTGTTGAGCCATAAGCCAGACTTCGCAGAGCTGAGCACACGTATTCCGTTGCAGATGCGAATGGAGACGTGAACATACCCATCATCATCAGTACGTGTGGGGATCTTGTTCAGCTTTCACATTCGACCTCACATGTGTTTAGACCCTCCGAACGATCCTTTGGCCCTTCTCAAACCAGCAAAGCGCGCCTCTTATGACACCCGCTATGGTGCCGAAGGCGACGAACCCCGTGGGTGTATGGAGGACACCCGTGTGAAGATTTTGGCCGATATCGAGGCTTGGGCACATGATCCTTCCGCTCTACCAGTATACTGGCTCAATGGGTTCCTAGGAACAGGCAAAACCACCATCGCTCACACACTGTGCCAGCGTTGGGACGTGCAGGAGAAGCTTGGAGCTAGCTTTTTCTGCTCTCGCTCCGCGTTGAGCGATGCATCCCGGATTATCCCTACCATCGCTAGCATGCTTGCTCGATCTAATTCTAATATTCGATTAGCGATATCCGAGGTTCTTGCGAACAAACACGATGTGGCCAATCTCAACTCAGTACATGACCAGTTCAACTACCTGATCATTAACCCCGTGAAGCACGCCCTTCAAAACCAAATGGACAGAGGTTACATTATCGTGATCGATGGGATCGATGAGTGTTCAACCTCCACGCAATGGATAGTATCGTTGATCGCAACCATCCTCAATGTTGATACGGACTTCCCACTCAAGTTCTTCATCACCAGTCGACCGGAGGATTGGATCGTGGCTGCTTTTAATCGTGATGTTGTACGCCGACCCAACAAATTCACTCTTCACGAGGTGGTCAAAAGTGATGTACAACATGATATTCAGACTTATCTTAGATCGTCACTGTCTGAGATCGCGACATCTCGCGGATATTCTCAGCCCGGCTGTACTTGGCCGACTGAATTCGAGTTTGAGAATCTTCTGGAAAAGTCAAATGGGTTATTCATATTTGCTGCGACTGCAATCCGATATATTGGCCAGAGGGGCGCGAGTGCCCGGCAGCGGCTAACCCAGATCACACGTTCGGCGCTGCCTCTCCCCTCCCTGGATGGTTTCTACAATTTGATCATGAAAGAGGCGTTCAAGTATGATTTCACCGAGGGGGAGAAGTCCGCGAGGCACGAGGTGCTTGGCCTTGTGGTCCTGCTCCAAACTCCACTCTCCTTGACTGGAATTGCCTCCTTGTTGGACAACAAGGAAGCTGAGGATGCTCTATCTCCATTTAGTTCTGTTATTCATATTCCGTCTACCGACCATGACCCCGTCAACATTTTTCACGCTTCGTTTCGCGAATTCATCGTGGATCCAGCCCGGTGCGAAGCACACAGCGTAGGCTACACAAGAGGTCACGAAATGCTCACCATCAAGTGCCTCCAACTCTTGAACAACTCCCTTCAACGTAACATCTGTAATTTGCCTGAGGATGGAATCGGAACACTGCCTCATGACATCGAAGATCCGGGCATGATTTCGACGGCCCTCCGATACTCGTGCGTGCATTGGGCATTTCATCTTCTCGAAGCGTCTCCTAGAGCGCCTTCTCCGATACTCCACTGTCTTTCGGAATTCACCGATCAACATCTATTGCACTGGTTCGAGTGCCTGAGTGCAATTGGCGAGCTGGAATCGGGTGTCAAGTCTCTTCGGAATGCCAAAGAAGCCACATTGGTGAGTCTACGGTGTGACGATGAGTACCATTTGACCACTTGGACAGAAATACCCTATGAGTCACGATAGGTACGCGTTGTTATTCGATGACGCTCGTCGATGCCTCCAGATGGGCTCTGAAGCCATCAGCCGTCACTGCCTCAATACGTATCGCTCTGCCTTTACCTGGATTCCTAAACGGTCCCTACTACGGCGAAAATATGCAACATCTTTCTGTAACGTCCCTGGAGTTACAGTCCTAGTGGGCATTGAGGATGCATGGGAGCTAACATCAGAGCATGTCATGCGACACCGTGGACACGTCCTTTCTGTCATGTTCTCTAGCGAAGGCACTCGAATTGTGTCTGGGTCAGAGGATAAGTCGGTCCGTATTTGGAATACGGCTACTGGTGAGATGGAGCGCATGCTGGAGGGGCATTTTAATATGGTGTGGTGTGTTGCGTTCTCGCCTGATGGCAGACAGGTCGTATCTGGTTCAGCAGACAGATCGGTACGCATATGGGATATAAGTTCGGGAGAGACGATGGGTATATATAAGGGTCATTGGCATGAGGTTCTGTCTGTGGGTTTCTCCCCTGACGGGATGCGTCTCGTGTCTGGCTCGAGGAATTGCATTAACATCTGGAGTTCGAGTTCCAGGAAGACAGAACTGGAGCTAGATGGGAATTCACATTGGGTGCGATCTGTCGCTTTCTCACCTGATGGTCAACATGTCGTGTCTGGGTCGCAAGATATGACAGTGCGTATCTGGGATGCGCACAGGGGAGAAATGGAGCACTTACTGGAGGGGCATTCAGATGTGGTGAAGTCGGTCGCATTCTCACCTGACGGGTCACGTGTGGTATCCGGCTCATACGACCAGTCAGTTCGTATCTGGAATTCTACTAGCGGGGAGACAGAGCGTAGGCTAGCCCATTCGAGTCAGGTGTTCTCCGTTTCCTTCTCGCCTTCAGGGACACGAATTGTCGCTGGTTTGGCCGACTGCTCCATCCAGATCTGGAATACGAGGACGGGTGAGAGAGAGCATGTGCTGAACGGACATGCGGGTGGCGTGTCGTCTGTGGTATTTTCTCCGGACGGGACACGCATCGTCTCTGGCTCCAGGGACAGCTCAGTCCGGATTTGGAATCTGACTACCAGAGAAACGGAAACTGAATCAGGCACACTGTCAAGCATCAGGAGACCCAGGGTGTCAAGCTTAGCCCGTGTTTGGCGTTTGATTCGGGGGAAGAGAGAGCATGAGCTGACAGGACATTCAACTTGGGTGCATTCAGTGGCATTCTCCCCTGATGAAACACACATTGTGTCTGGGTCAAAGGACTGCTCGATCCGGATATGGAATGCTAATACGGGAGAGATAGAGCGTGTGCTGAATGGACATTCTCAATCAGTGACCAGGGTGTCCTTCTCGCCTGACGGAAAACAAATCGCGTCTGGCTCGAGAGACAAAACAGTGCGGATATGGAATGTGGCTACAGGAAAGCTCAAGCGGCAGATGAACGGCCATTTTGATGAGGTGTGGTGTGTTTCGTTTTCACGTGATGGCAAACGTGTGTTCTCCGGTTCGCGGGACAAGTCCGTGCGGATTTGGGATGCCACGACAGGGAAGATTGAGCACATACTCGAGGGACATTTGGATACAGTGTGGTGTGTCGCTGGAGATGGTGCACATGTTGTGTCAGGCTCGGAAGACAATTTTCTCCGCATATGGAGTACCACTTCAGGGATAGCACAGCATAAACTCCGGGGACATTTCAATTGGGTCACTTCCGTTGCCATCTCACCTGATGGAACACGAGTCTTCTCTGGGTGCGACGAGACCGTTTGTATCTGGGACATCATCACTGGTGCAAAACTGAATTCATTTTCAAATTTCGCTTCCATTGCATTGCCGGACGGAAGCCGAGTCACGCATATCTTCCCAGGCACATTTCAACTTGTGGCATCCGAAGAGCATCGGGTGTCTCTATCTTGGGATAAGGACTGGGTCCTTGGTCACCCTTCACTTGAGCCTTGCTCTTTTCCGCCAGAACTTCGCGGTTTCTGGACACATGCATTCTCTGCCTCCAAAGCATGCTTTGGATATATGTCAGGTCTTGTTGTTATTATAGATCTTAATCGTGCAACCTCCTCCAAACTTCGCTTGTAAACATACATTATATGACATAAAAAATAAATATAAGTGCTTCACACAATCATTGCCTGTCAAACATGAACGGGAACTGACCATAGTTTTGAGATCCTGATATTTTGACCAATTTACCTATATCAGGACACAGGGTTGAAGCACTTAGTTTTCTGGTTTCCAATTAAAGTTGAGTATGTAGCTGATAGCCTGCCTATCTGGATAGGTGGCAATAAATATCCTAGCTTCCATATCATGATCAACTTGACAAAAGCTGCCCAAGTACTAGTATTAAAACTGTTTTCTTCCTTAAAATCTGCCTATTTTTCTTGGAAATAATGGGATGTTTTACACCACTGCATATGTTTCTGTTGTAAAAAGAGCCAAAGAGTGATGTTATGTGAGAATATCATCCTAAAAAACTTGCAGGACTTGAGTTTAATGAGAATTTATTTTCTTTAGTCAATAGCTTGTGGTTTGGCTCAAAAAGCTTATTATAATTACTTTGAACTTGATGATATAAAAGTTACAGAGGATAGGAGTCAGAAAAAAAAAACATGAAAACACACATATACATGAGCGACAAATACAACAAATCATACACAGTGGCTCAAAAGACAAATAGTTAACAGAAATAATAGAGTATGTACATAAAAGCTTTGGGTTTGAAAAGCAAACATGTTTGATATGGAAAAAGATCAGTCAGACCTCTTCAAGTCTCAACGACTTAGGCACTTCATCCTAAAATGGAATATATGTCAATGGGGTAGTAGAATATAGCAGATGGAAATAATAGATGGGGTAGAATAAAAGAATTTTGTTATTGAAATGGGGTAATAGGGATTAGATATGATCATTGACCTTTTTTCAAATAAGTAAAACTTGGACAGATGTTAGCAGACTAACAACTCTAATCAATCCAAAAGGACAGCCAAAAACCATGCATCCTGGCCAAACCAAACTAACATAATAGAAAAGCTTGGCAAGGACAACAAGCTTCTCCCAAAGAAATGACAGGGATGAATTGAGAACTGTTAAGTGTGAAATTATAAAGACTGAAATACTATCTCAGTCTCTTGGAAAAGAGCTCATATTAGAAGTAGCTAGCTACCTGAAATACTATCTAAAAAGATGGTAACAATTGTATGAAATATAAGAATAAACTTGGACTCATACCTCAGTCTCTTGGAAAAGAGCTGAGGTCACAGAGTCACATAACTGCAAAATATAATGGCAAATTCAAACTCCTATCAAAGGGAGATATCAGGGATAATAATGAATAAAACTGACACCCTTTCCAATACCACAAGGTCCTAGTTGCCAGGGATGCATGGAAGAGATGTTTGGGCTGAATGTCAATTCCTTAACATTAAGTACATGTTACCAAGCCTCAGTTTCCTTGATTATAGAGCTCCTTGAACTCCAACTACCACCATCACCAGGGCACTTAAGGACTTACCCTATGTTCGAACACTCAACATGTTTGAACCACATGCTCCATCCATTCACTGACATCTCAGACTGGTACCCATCCAGTCTGAGTGTGCTTAGGACAATTCCGATGGCTCCCACAGTCCAACCACTGCCACCGCTGCTGGTTGAACTCCCAGGACAGCCTACCGTAGCATCATTAGCTACCATACTCGAGCAACTTAATACTCTGATATATGGAATTGCTCTCCCTAAGACCAAGGCTGCTAAAATAGTAACAATATCTCTTGATGCCCTGTACCAAAGCTGCAACCTCATTTCCACAGCCTAATCGACACTCATAGATTCACACAACCTACAATTAACCAAAGTATATAAGCATCTGGATGCTATCTCCACCCACTTCGGCCTTCCAAATACCATGCAACCTACTGGGAAACCCACCTATGCAGCCGTCCTTACCTCACCCACTCTGCCAGCCCCACAGTCAACTCCTGACCCTAAAACACCATTCTACAATATGCAATTTGACCTCACACTTGCACAATCTGATTGCAACAATCCAGTGCTCTCAGGCCTGTCTCATGAGGAGCTAGGGGAGGAATTTCCAGAGCCATTAAAGATGCCAATTGCTGGTTTGAAACAAGATCATACACACCAGATGCAGATGGGAATGAGGACATAGAGAACATCCCACCACAAATCCATGCTGCAGGTTGACACCAGAGTGGGGATATTTGGCTCACTACTTGCAGTGAAGCTGAACAAATATATCTTGCCTCCACAGCGCACCACTGGCTCCCTAAAATCTCTGATCAGCTCTCTGTTGCCCAAAAGACTTTCCCAGTCATCGTTCATGGTATCCCCGCTACATTTGACACCTCATGAGACAGCTGCGATGTTATCTCTCTTATTAACCAGAATGTCCACATCATCACTCACCCCTCGACACTCTAACAGATTGAACTCCTCTCTCGCCTACAGAAAAATCAGCAAACTAAAACACACATGTCTATAGTTCTCTTCTTTACAGATGCTCAAGTTGCCAATAGCTGCATCAGCCACCACATTGCATTACAGTGTCACCTTCACCCAACAACCAAATTCCTACATTTCCCACCACAATGCTATAATTGTCATCAATTTGGCCACTTTTCATGGCTCTGCAGGAGGATAACATCTTGTGGACAATGCTCAGGCAAACATATAACACGAGATTACCTTTGCCCCAATGAAGAAAAATGTGACAAACCCATACTGTATTAACACATCACACTGAGATGTGCCGTTTGCACAGGAACATGTTATGTGACATAACATGTATGTATTCTCTAACCTGAAGAGCAACTAAGACTTGCATATATCCTCTTTCTCTAAGTCTGTTAAGTACATGTTACTGAGCTTCAGTTCACTTGGTTGTACCAGCCAAATGCTTACAAGTTATTATTCACAAGTCACTAGTATGTTGGTCTTGGCTCAGTACATTTTCTTTGCACACTCAACCCATCCCATCCTCCATTCCTTTTCATTTCACTTATTATTTTATGCCTCACTTGGTTTTGCTTGAGTATGCTTCAGTTATCCATGGTCATACTTGACCATTCTTCATGTCTCATCTCTAAGTCTTTTTATTGTACATGCATTTATTATGCTACCCTGTTTGATACTATGGTGTTTCATCCCCATTATTTTGACTATAAAAGTAGCACATCAACATGTATATATTCTCCATTCTGAAGATTAACTAAGACTTGCATATATCCTCTTTCTCTAAGTCTTTTAAGTACATGGTACCAAGCTTCAGTTCACTCAGTTGTACCAGCCAAATGCTTACCATCTAATTGTTATGGTTTGTGGCACAGATCTTCTAACAAATTGCTGCACATCCCATCCATCTGTGATCTGCTTTGTTCAAGTAACATCACTGAAGATCAAGACACTTTCCATCCTTCCAATTCCATGATCCCACACATCTGCAATCTCACAATCTACAACAAGTGTTCCTGAGGTTCCTGACAATTTGCCCCCTTGTTCTTTTCCTCTTGTATTTTAGCCTCCTTTTATTTCCTATCATTGTTCTGTGTCTGGACATATAGAATTCAAGGAGATCCTGCATGTATATAAACCTCCAGTCAGTTGGACTGTTCCCTAGTTCAAATATTGACTTAATCTTCTCACTGTACTTGTGTTATATAAAATCCAAAATAAGAGAAAGACAATCAAGGAGGCTGCAACACACAAGTTGAAGACAAGTCCCTATGACTGTGAACACCCAGCACCAACTATTGTATAATCTCTATTGCAAGTTGACCACCTGCCCTTAAGCACCAGCACTTTGCTGTCCATCTCTCCATCTGTCCTCTGTCCATATCCCAATATCTGTCATGACCATAATACCATGCTCTGACTTACTTGGCAGTACCGACCGACCGACCCTTACCCATATCATCCCTCATTGTGTGTGGTTTCGGCTCGGTACACTCAGTTCATCATCTGGTTCATTATCCTTACCCCACCCTCCTATTCTTTATTATTCCTCCACTCCCTGTCCTTCCCCTTATCCATTTACCCTTGGGACATTCACTATTCATTGCCACTTACTCGCGGCCCTATTGTTTGATATTTTGGCCACCCCCTATTGTTCTATTCTTTCCCACAATCTTACTCGTTTATTATCGGTCATAATTCATTGTCTTACTCTCGTATTGTTCTATTCTAGATTGCTGTAGACAATACCTCCACATGGTCTTCATACCTTATTGTTTTCTCCATGTCTTATGTCACCCTTATTCCACATTCTGCCTCTCAGTCTATATAAGTAGCAAATGCATGTACATAGTTCCTCAGTCTGAGTATCAACTAGGTTTATGCCTTCCTACTCTCCTCCTTCTGTTCAGAAGTCCCTACTCAGGCCGATACCCTTGGCATCCTCTCGAGTATCTTTTCCATTACAAGTTAGTAGCACACACAGGAGGAAGGGTGCAATGCACGAGTACGTTGAAGCCAAGCCACCCTGACTGGCCTGCAGGACTTGGCCGGTTCCGACCATACCATCGGTAGTACCGAGGCCTGACAATATCTGCCTTACCCTATGGCAATCTGACCATCTGACCTCTAGCCATGGACAGGATAATCTTAGGACAAGTATTAACCCAGTGCCTGACCCCCAGAATTAATAGTATATTTGAACTCACACTCCTGATTGTCAATGACATAGAGCACATGCATTGAGGTTCTACAGACAATCACAGAAGCATGTATCTACCACCAATCATTACTGTAATGTACATGAGACCAAGCCTCAGTTCACTCAGTTGTACCAGCCAAATTTCCTTACTGTCTAGTCCCCCCTGCAAGTGACAAAGTCATTCTTCACTAGTGCATGGTCTCAGCTGGGTACATTTGGTCCATTCTTGGTTCATTCAACTTCATCCCATCCCATCCCATCCCCTTCTGATGGATCCCATGGTCTAACCACCACCACTGCCCATTGAACTCCCAGGACAGCTTACTGCAGTATCATTAGCTACCATATTTCAACAACTTGGTACTCTGATATACAGAATCACTCTCCCTAAGACCAAGGCTGCTAAAACAGTAACAATATCTTCAATGCTCTACACCAAAGCCACAACCTCATTTCTGTAGCCCAATCAATGCTCATAGATTTACATGACCTATAACAGACCAAAGTATATAAATATCTGGATGCTATCTCCACCCACTTAGGCCTTCCACATACCATGCAACCCATTTGGTAACAGAGGATCTTAGTCAAAATCAAGATTGATTTTCTGACTGAGGACTGAACTAATAGTACAAGGCCTTTTATACTACTTTCTAATCTATTAGGAGTCGTGATGTTCCCTTGTCAAGTTCTATTCTCAGGTCATAGGATCAATGTGGGGCCAGGGTG
>QLPG01024247.1:0-12898 GCA_003314385.1 Gomphus sp. MG54 | reverse complement strand
TGGTTCTTTTCTCATCCCTCACTCCCTTCTCCCCATTCCTTCCACTGTTCATCACAACAAAGATGACAGCAAGGTAATGCCTGTCTAGGTTAATGTCCAAAAAGAATTGTTTAGAGGGGGCCTTGGCAGGTGACTTGTCAATTACGTGTAGGAATAATAGTTTATGTTCGTGAGCTATTATTCTACCCTTGCCTAGGATTATTTCCACAGATGTCCTATAAATCTAGTTTAGTTCTTTTATGATGTTTTTACATACCTTTTATATTTTTTCCAAGAAACCTTCTACTGTGTAGAAGGGTCGAGATCTATTCCACGAACAAACCTCTGTTGATAAGTCTTAGTGGTCGGCGACCTACTTAAGAGAGTGCTGGCAGCACTAGATAATCCAGCAGATTATGGGTGAAGATAAGATTGATTGACTTTATGCTACAGAACTAGTCTCTATATATACTAATTCTAAGCTGATTATGTAACTCCCAAATAAGGCAAGACCTTCTAGAAATTAGTGAGAAGCTTACAGAAAGGGATGGAAGGTCCTGGAATCCCCTGGAAGTCACAATGTCACCCTTGTAGTCACTAATGACAAAAGAAAAGAAAAGTTCCCACAGCTTGTAGTTTTGTGACTGGTCAGGTCACAAAATATTATTAGTGTATGAGCCATGCTTTTGGGCTGACCTTTATGTAATGGCTATTATATAAGCCCAGGAATTTGTTGTATAAGTTGATTTGAGAACTTGACCCAGGAATTTGGTGCCATTTTCTGCGTATTAAGTAATAGACAACCAATTATGGTCCCTTGTGGGTCCAAATAGGAATAGATGAAGTAGATATGTTTTTGAGGGTTTTCCTTGGACTTGAGGGTTTGTTATTTAAGAGTTAATTACCACAAGTAATTCACTCTTAAATGGCCAGCCAAAATTTTATTATATTTTTTGATAGTCATTTTAGGACTGATTTTATGCGTGACTTTCTTTAGAGGAGAGGTTTGGATCTTGTATGCTGATCTGGTTCAGAGGTCTTGTAGAAATATATTGGAGAATTCCTGGATCCCCAACAGCAACACAGGCTTTGTGAAGCAACTTCGAAAGTCACTTTATGGGTTGAAGCAGGCAGGGTAAAAATGTTAGGTATCGGTAATGCCGATAGTGTGGATGGGAATCGGCCAAGTCCTGCAGACCAATCGGGATGGCCTGGCTTCAACATACTCATGCATTGCACCCTGCTTTTCTGTTCATGCAACTAATTTGGACAGAAGGAAGGCCTAGGAGAGTGCCGAGAGTGTCAGCCCAAGTGAGGGACTTCAGATGGGAGAAGGGGAGACAAGAAGACGTAAACCAAGTGGATATTCAGAGTAAAGAACTATCTACATACATTCACTACTTATATAGGTTAAGAAGTGAGATGTAGAACAGGGTGGCATAAGGAATGAAGAAGAATAAGGTATGAAGAATTATGTGGAGGTATTGAATCAGGCAATGTCTGATTCCCTGATAGTTCACCAAAAGTACATGAGGGCTTGGAAGTACATATATGATCCTCATATGAAAGAACATCCTTTTGCACCTATCAACCACTGCTGTGTTACAGCTTGCTGAATTGCTGGCATCACAAGACCCCAAGGATACAAAGAAACAAGAGGACACTAATATAGTTGTAAATCTTTAATAATCCTCTTATAACTCAAGCCTTAACTGTACTATGTCATGGTACTCATATATAGGCTTGATGTTACATACCATTGCATTTGGTTGGTGAATACATGTAACAAGTTGCCATTTAAATAGTGCCCACAGACTAATGCCAGATAACCTGGCATAGTGGCCTTTTGGCCCAGTTGAAAGAACACATCACTGTGGGAATTTGTTGCCTTTCACACTTGAGATCAAATGACAATGCAACCTGAGGGATATATAAAACATGCCAAATCTGACTGTACAAAAATCACCAAGACTCCAAATGTACTCAGATAATTCAACCCCCTTTTGGGTCTAACAACCACTGTTGGGTGACATTTACATCTTGGTCGATTGGTGGCATTACCAGACGACGAGGATACAATCAATCAAGAACAGGTTGTGATGGTTGTAAAATCTTCAATAGCTCAATTTGTGGTTGTACTAATGTTATGCTACAAATGTACTGGCTTGAGATCAACGATGACTACGTGACCTGATAAATATCTGAAGCACACTTTAGACGGAGAGAAGGCAAATCTTTCGAAAGGTCGAAATTCAGGGGGGATCCAGCAAGATATCAATGGCAGGTTGGTGAGAATCCAGTCCCGTCCCAGCGAGATGGATATCTGGGGCTGTTCGGGGGGAAAGAGATGAAAGCGGCAAGGGAGGTCATGAGTTACTCTGCTTCCATCCGGGAATTGGAAGGATTCATGTTCCAATACTGGTATTGAATCACAAGTGGCAGTGTCCCATATACGGACCGACCTGTCGAACGAGCCAGACAGCACTTGCATGCCATCGGATGAGAAAGCAACGGACCATACCCCGCGTGAATGTCCCTCCAATGTACGCTCCGTCGCTCCGGTAGTCAGATTCCATATCCGGACTGAGTGGTCCATGGAGCCAGACACAAGGCGCGATCCATCGTAAGAGAAGACAACACAGGTCACCTCATCTGAATGGCCCGTGAGTAGATGCTCTACTTTCCCTTGAGAGGCATTCCATATCCAGACAGTGCCATCTAAACAGCCCAACACTACACGTCTCCCATCAGGAGAGAATGAAACAGACATCACCCCAGCTGAATGTCCCTCCAGTTTGCGCTTTATTCGTCCAGTAGCTGTCTTCCAGAGAATGACTGACTTGTCGATTGATCCAGACACGATGTGTTTCCCATCAGGGGAGAAAGCAACAGAGAGTACACAATCCAAATGGCCCTTGAGTACGTGTTTTATTGCCCCAGTGGTGGTGTTCCAGACTCGGACGGTCATGTCGTACGACCCAGACACGACTCGTGTGCCATCAGGTGAGAATGCAACAGAAGACACATACTTTGAATGTCCCTCGAGCGCTTGGTCATTCTTTTCCTTCATTGACATCGTCATTCGCGAAGCAGAAAATACGCTTGCACTGTCACATGAAAACGACCGTCGATCTACCATCTCAGGGTGGCTCGTCACATCCCAAATACGGACTGACCTGTCAAGCCCTGCAGATGCCACGTGTGTGCCATCAGGAGAGAATGCGACACACCCCACTGCGCCCATATGTCCCTTGAGCACACGCTCTGTCTCTCCCGAAGCGACATGCCAAATTCGGACAGAGCCATCAACTGACCCAGACACAATGCGTGTACCTTCGGGAGCGAATGCAACAGAGGTCACCCCACTTGAATGTGCCTCTAGTATGCGGTCTAAATTCCAGGTATCCATATTCCAAATACGGACTGAATTGTCATACGAACCAGACACTAAACGCGTCCCATCACGTGACAAGGCAACCGAGGTAACTGCCTTTGAATGTCCCTTGAGTATATGTTCAACTGTCCCTGTAGTGACATCCCAAAAACAAACAGTATTGTCTTCCAACCCGGACACAACATGTTTCCCATCATGGGAGAACGCAATGCAATTCACCGGGGAATCAAACTTTTGTATGCACATTGTTTTCCCTGTGGTTGCATTCGAAACCCGAGCAGTGGTGTCGCAGGAGCCAGAGACAATACTTGTTCCATCAGGGGAGAAGGCAACCATGTTGACGCAGTCTGAATGTCCATGGAGTATATGCTCCACCTCCCCCATGCTCGCATGCAAAATTTGAATGGTGCCACCATACGAGCCAGACACTATTTGTGTCCCATTGAGGGAGAAGGCAACGGACATCACTCCATCTGAATTCCCCACCAGGATGCACTCAATCTCCCCTGTAGTAGCATTCCAGATACGAACTGAAGAGTCTTCACACCCAGACACAATATGTGTTCCCTCAGGCGAGAATGCAACAGAGAATACATGGTTAGGGTGTGTCATGAGATGCTCGAATGACCCCCATGACTCTGCGATACCCCTCACTACTCTAGGTAAGTTGCCAAACAATGTCTGATAGTGATGTCTGATCGATGTTCACTTAGGGATCCATGCAAGGGCTGAGCCATACGTGTTGAGGCAGTGATCTTCGATCGGCTCAAACGCCATCTGTAGGTAGCGACGAGAATCCTCGAGTAGCAACACGTGGTGCACATCCGTCCCAGAGTATTTCTGGGAAATTGGTGAGCTAAACCTCTTTACCATGTTGATTACTCACCGAGTTGACTGCTTTTATCATGCTGAGAGACCTCAGCCCAGATCCAAGCTCCCCCAATGCACTCAAGCACTCAATCCAGTGCGATAAATGTGTACTGGCGAATGTCCCAAGTTCTCTGAGCATGGATACAGTGTCTGCAGGAGGGAGTACAAGAGCCTCCACAAAATGAGAGGCCCAGAACAAGCAAGAGTATCGGAGAGTTTCAGAAATGATGCCAGGATTGGGGATTTCATGAGCCAGTGTGACTGTGGCATGATCAGGTAAATTGCAGATATTATACCTGAGAGACTTATTCAACCTCTGGAGACACTTGACGGTGAGTTTGTGGTGGGTATCGGATGCATCAATGCTGTGCCTACAACGTGCAGGATTGACAATGAACTCTCCAAACGAGGCATGAAAAATCGTGACAGGACTGCTCTCCGTGACATGAATCACAGATTGTAATGGCAACAAGGCAAAGTGAACATCACGCTTTTTCAGATCTAGTAGAGATGCGATGTTTTCCATGGACAATGGGGTTTGAACACAGACTACGGCAGCTAGTACATCATGTCTGTTGGGGCTTCCACTTCCGGCTGGCTGGGGAAAGGCAAGGTTTACAATGTGCTGGTAGAGCATGTCAATTGGTGCAGTATAGCGCGGCGACATGAGAGTAGTAGAACCAAGTTGGGTGATCTCTGTCAACCGAGTCCTATTATCTTCATTTATTGCACCGATATAACGAGTGGCCGTTGCAGCATAAATGAACAGATCTGGGGATAGATTGAGAAGAATAATAAACTCATGCACAGGTGGCCACTCAGTTGAATCCGTAGAGCAAAGATCCATGGCAGCAATTTCACCAAAGGAATTTTGGGATATGTGCAAATTTCATTTCGTACGACATCCTGTGTGACTTCCTGCAGAGATGTTTCAAGAACGACCGCCATATCCAAAGGATGAACAGAACGGGGACGAAAAGCCCTTTTAATCCAGCTCTCGGGTCAGCTTTTAATGAACACTTTCACAGGCATATTTGTCACTCCATCAAGGATAGCCTTGATGAGCATCTCCACTGTCCCTGATGCTGAGCATTCGTCCAAGGCGTCTATAACGAGAACATAATAAACCCCTTGTTCGAGTACACTAGCAATCTGGACAGGATTGGCTACCAGGGAGCGGAATTGATCAAATAAATCATTGAGATCGGCGACGTCAGGTTTGTTGACGAGCACGTCATGGATGGATGATCGGATATATGGGTTAGATCGAGCGAGCATGCTGGCGATGGTAGGGATGATGCGGCGTGCATCGATGAGTCCTGAGCGAGAGCAGAAGAAGATTCACCCAAGCTTGTTTTGCGCATCTAGACGTTTGCAGAGGGTATGAGCGATCGTTGTTTTCCCTGTACCGAGCTGGCCGTGCAGCCAATGGATGTTTAGAGCTGAAGGATCATGCGCCCAGGCCTCTAGATCTGCCAATATCTGCACACGAGTGTTGTCCATGCATCCGTGAGGTTGGTCATCTTCGGCGCCATACCGTGTGTCATAGGATGCGCGCTCAGCGGGTTTGAGTAACGCTAGAGGATCCGGGGAGACATCTACGCTGTCTTGAGTATGGAAGGTGCCATTAAGCGGCACTTCACTTACTGATGGTATTCTGAATGTTCTGGGTGATGCTGTTCTGGGTGATGGGATTCTTGAACATGGTATTCTGGAAAACTGCATCACCCTGCGTATCTACAACAGAAACATGATCAGTGGTGGGCTCTCAGATATATTGTATTCTTTGTGATCAAACTAACTGAAGGTGTTCCCAGTAACGGTAGATACGATTCCGGGCGACGACATGGAATGTGGGTTCGGATCCCGGGGTTTCTGTTTAGGACTGACGTCAACTACGTGAGGTGTCGAAAGACAAGGGAGTGTGACGTGGCAAGTGCAGTGCGTGAAGGCGATGCCAGCGCCCAGCGCCAGAACCCTATTGTTTAGCACTCATATTCCTTTTGCTTTTTCAGAAGCCCACTGGTGATTATTATTCTAGGAATCTACAGTAGGGGACAGACAAACTCAACCAAATTGGTTTTGAGTGATCGCGAATTTTTGGTGACAAAGTGATATTAGATTCAGATTCAGAATGTCAAAATATGTCAAAAAAACATGTTCTGAAGTTTTTCCCATGGGTTTTAAGGGTGGCCAAAATTGTAGGCCTTCCATGTACGCTGAGTGCTAATTATGTAAACCAGCACCTGAACCTGCCGGTCACTTAACAAGGAGTGCGTAATATCTTTGTGACAGTGTATCCATGTAATTATGCAGCGGAGGTTTCATCTCTGGTATTATCAAGAAGCTCATGGTCTTTGCACTAAACATTCGAACACAAAAGTCAAGCGACGGTGAGGCGGTAATATTTATCTCGCTCAATGAAGAATATTGGTGGACATCCTATGTTGTTTCGTGATTTGAGGATTTTCTTACAAAAATAACCCTAGATGCGTGAAGTATTTTTTTGACCGTCCCGATCTTTTGGGTGTGTGCTCCCTCACACAAAACTAGATATCATCGACATGGGTTTTTCTCACAAGTTATAACATATAACTGCTCAATTGAGATTTCTGATCGCGCTGGCCCCTTGATATCTTGTCGTTGTTTCAAGCCTGTTCATTACCATAGTTGTATGACTAGTAAGCAATGCCTAACACCGGTATCAGGTCAGTGTTTCATTCTCTGTGTTCATGCGATTTCTAAACTCTCTCCTAATTCGCTTTCCACAGGCTCGTCACACTGCATCCCAGGTGCCAAGTAACCAACAGTTCTAAAATTCAAGTTGTTTCCAAAATGTCTCGTCCAAACTTCATGTTTCATGGACCATGAGTCTTATATGATGAATGGTGAGCCAAGCCTAGTAAATATGGCAGTAAATAACATTTCCTCTGACCTGATCTAGGCATCTGAGCGCTACTCAATGAATGTTGCTGTGGCACGTATAAGCTTTAGAGTTTAACAATGACAGCTTACCTAGAGTATACAAATATTTGAAGTTGCACAATTCAGTCCGCACTGCCCTCAGATGTTGGCACAGTGCTGTGCTTCAGCACTAAGTTGCATAGCCCTAATCAACTCGTGTATAACACCAGCCTTCTGCATTTCGAACCACTTCAATCCTTCACCACCGCCCTGCACCATGAATGTTCAAAGTTCCATCCTTGCTTTGGAGATAAACACCACAATTCGAGTATCCCTCAGCCTGAAGAGAATGAAGTACCCAACGTGGAGGGACCAATAGGGCATAGGGTTTTTGAGGCTGCAGAGGTGTTCGAGGGTTCTCGTCGAATGCACCCTCAATCATGCGAATGAAAAAGATGAAGTCGAACGGTAATGAATCAAATGCGGGGTACGTGTTTTGTTCGTTTCCCGTTTATTCCTCCATGAAAGATTAATGATTCTTAATACAATACTCTTAATGTGCGCCGGGATGTTTTTACACCACAGCTCTCGTCCTATCTTGAACATATTGAAACGCATATTCCGACTGCAGCAGAACAGTGACAGCAGTATCAGAGAACCTCAAAGCAAGAAAACAAGCGGTGAAATGGATCCAGGTATGCCCATCTTGTATTTCTGAATTTCTATCCTTGCACACCTTACCATTATGTCAGAAGCACAATCTACATCTTCCCCATTGATAAACTTCAACATGCAGGAGAGCCAAATCAGTGAACCGGCTTGTTGAACAATGTTGCAGATACAAAGTGCTGAAACATTTTCTGTTTCAGATGCCAAGGGAAATGTGAATATACATATAAGAAGTGAGATTATCTTTATTCCAGTCATTGATTCCCCTCTGACAGTACATGCACCTTGAAGGTGTGAATAGTCAGCCAGTACCCATGTCCTCATGTTCCTTGGATGATCCTGATGCATGTAACATTGAAGTTTTGGAAACACAGTGTGCTGATGTCCAATTTTAGATACTCACCTACATGCGGAAGGATATCAACCTCCTGCAGACAATCAATCAACAGCATATCTATCTAACACCTTACCCTGACCTAACAAATTTTGTTATAGTAAAGCTGCATAAAGAAAAACAACCTGATGGTCAAAGAGTTCTTGTAAAAATGTACCATGGCTCGCCTTCTCAACTGAAGACAACCCTGGTCAGTCCCCCGTTTTTTCCAGACTCTTCGCCCTTTTTTGATCGTGTCCTAGTTTGAGCGAGACATCTGTTTGTGCAGAGATATCATGTAAGTTGTGGTTGAAGATTAAGTGTAACGAATGCTGATCGTTTCATTGCAGGGATCCTTTGATATTGCAGCTCATTGGAGCGAGCAGAAGCACCTGCAGGGTCCCGTTTGAAGTATATCACACGCCAGGCGAACATCTCGAGAGTTTGAGGAGTTGGGTCACACGCATGCTATCAAATCCCATGGAGTTTATATATGGACTCTATGACATGGTTTGTGATGGTATATATGAAGTTGTATTGGTATTGATGCACCTGTTGGACCAGCGGACATCAGTTCTGGTATGACACACTGAGTCACTCAAATAATTATTTATAGTATTATCGATGACCAGGCATTGGCAAAGTCTCAAGTGTTGGGAGGATTTGTGTTCCCTAGTTTGGAAATGGTAATGAACTCATTTTATGAATTCAACCTTGCTGACGATCTCTAGGGTGATGGCCTATACGTTACTGTGCAGGGAGGATATGATCGACCCCAGTGGAAACTGATATATGGTGGTGAATTTTCAGGTGCTAACCGCTACCCAATTGTAAGTTGCCATATTTGCCGATAATGATCCCAGTGGCGCATGGGTCACCGGGTCAGGTGTCCTTGGGTACAGGTGCGGGTCAAGCCAAGAGCACCTGCAACCCGGCCCAACCTGCAGTGTCACGCATGCACATACAACATGCATGCACCACACATGCACATGACACACATGTACCGTACATGCTGTACATGCCATATGCACCGTATGCATCATATGTGCCATATGTGCTGTATGTGCTGTACATGCCACATGCATGCAGGTGTGGCACATACCCGACACCTGTCGACCCATGGGAAAAAACCCATGGGTTGATGGGTTTGGGTTTCCCATGGGTTGGGTGCAGGTCACCCACATTTGACCCATGGGTGACCTGTGCCATTCCCTAGCCAAGAGTGTCAGCCCTAGTAGGGACTTCAGACAGGAGGATAAGGGAAGGCAAGAGAAGAGGCATATGCCAAGTCAATATTCAGAATGGAGAATTATTGTTTTGGAACTGTGAGCTGGTAACCTGAGAGCTGTGACAAAACTTTGGTGTGAAGAAAGTCCAATCAAGTCCTCTGACAAGATGACAGCAAGTTAATGCCTGTCCGGGTTGATGTCCAAAAAGAATTGTTTAGAGGGGGCCTTGGCAGGTACCTTGTCAATTACATGTAGGAATAATAGTTTATGTGTGTGAACTATTATTCTACCCTTGCCTAGGATTATTTCCATGGATGTTCTATAAATCTGATTTAGTTCTTTTACTATGTTTTTGCATACCTTTGTGTTTTTAACTGAGAAACCATCCACTTCGGTAGAAGGGTTTGAGATTTACTCTTCGGAATAAACCTCTGTCAACAAGTCTTCGGACCAACATACCTAGAGTGCTTGCTGCACAAGATAATCTGATAGACTATGGGTGAAAGCAAGATTGATTGTTTTTATGCTACAGAACTAGTCTCTATATATACTAATTCTAAGCTGATTACGTAACTCCCCAATAAGGCAAAACTTTCCAGAAATTAGTGGAAGGGTGTGGAAAGGAATGGAAAGTCCTAGAAGCCTGTGGCAGTTACAAGTCACCCTATGAGTCACTATACGAGTCACTAATGAGTCATATTCCCACGACTGGTAGTCTCGTGACTGGTCAAGTCACGAAATATTAATAGTATATGAGTCATGCTTCTGGGCTGACCTTAAATGTAATAGTTATTATGTAAACCCAGGAATCACGGTAGGATGTTATATTCATTCTAGGGGCAATGTGCCATACCTTTCCAGCATCAGTATTCAAAGATATCGTACATTCCTGGTATAAAATTATCTGTTTATAGAAAAGTACTGCACGGATACAATCCTGACCCCGTCATCTGGATGGGATTGCTCGTGCTTCGCTCCAGGTCATGGATGTTCCACACTGAACACCTCGTGGATATTCTTGGATGTCGATTTGATGAAATCACACTTCCTATGGTCGGGGTTGCATTTTTTGAGCAAGGCTGGCTAGCACCAGGTATCCATTGCATGCAATATGTTGTGACAAGGGGTAGAAGGAGCAAGGAGAGAAGAACGGACTTATGCAATGGAGAACGACATACGGCCACATCGGGATGCATATACCCAGTCTTCAAGGAGAAGATGACGAGAAATTAGAAGGGTTTCCGATCAGGGTAGGATCCAGGTATAGGCACTCACCATCAACAGTGAAGATTTAGGTGTATAGCATACTTCATTTGAGAGTGCTGTCGGTGACATGGAGGAGTGATCAAAAGATAGGGCGACGACCCTGCATCTGGATTAATAATGCCATTGCCATACTAGGAAAATGTTCTATTATCATAGTACAGCCAATTTATGTATAAAACCTAAGTAGATAGGATAACGAAAAAAAACAACTTTTCAGTCCCATCCATTCCTCTATCAACCGAGGCTTCAACCCAACATATATCCCAACTAATACAATACAACTTAAGTCCTGCCAGTGCTGGGGTCGGTTTGGGTGACATTGGCTATTTTGACAAAAATGATAAATTTGTCGTCATCGACAATGTTCATGACCACATGCAAGGACAAGCTGGATCACTGTCCTGGAATTATAAGCGGATTCACTACAATAGTAAATACCGCAAGAACAAGCCCCAAGAATGTATATTTATCGAAGCAGGTCAGACTTTCCAACGGCACAGGCAAGTCCATTACCACTTTTGTGTCTCTCTTGTTAACTACTCATCGTAGACTCATCCCTGTCGCTATCCCCGCCCAATGGCTGATCATGATTGTTTTAGAATACAAGAATTTCGATGAAAGACACGCGTGGAAGTGGTTGCATGACCATGCGCACTTCATGATCGACCGTCATGGCCTCTCTATTCCCCCCCATGAACTGAACCTAGGTTAGTATCTCTGTAAGTGTCGAAACGAGTTTTGACCAGCAGCGTGAGATAGTTACCAGAATACACTGCCAATGTCACATTGCTCTGACACTCGCGGACGGTCCGAGTGTGCCGGCACATAAATGGTCCGACTTCCAATGGGACTCTGAAGCACATCCCGGGGTGACAAATCCCTCCGTGTACGTTTTTTCAAACAATGATGCCCCAAATATCCGGGAATCAGGAGTACCAGAGTGGAAGACCAGATTCTGTGCCTCATTCGAACCCAATCCCCAATGGCTGGATGACCCCATGTGGTATGACGAGAATGATTATTCCATTAAGACTGAAATGCGAGATAGCCTCGCTCTTCATTCACACCTTCTGTAATTGTTTCTCCATTTTCAACGTAATAATACTATGCTCATATTCAAACAGGGTCTTCGGGATAGGTTATCTACAACTTCCCATCGGTGCCGCTCGTCCCTTTATCTCCGAAGTCGACGATCAATGACACACAAACTTGACTGACTGTGACTGACTGTGACTAACAGCCTCATGTAAACACTCACCGTATCAGAGTCTCTCCATTAACAGTCATGATAAGTCCAAAATGAGAGTCGAGGAAAATAACATGTTGAGCCCCCTCTCTCCCACTATTCCCTTTCGCTCTACAGTGAGACCACCTCAACTTAAACTCCATCCCCATACCAGCTATCCACCTGTACAGACGGCCATCAATCTTTCTCCATCTTTCTTCTCCCAACATATCCCAGTCTTCTCTAATCCTCACAGACGAATTCCTATGTGAATCATCCCCTTGAACAAATTCATACTTTTTATCTTCCCATCAATCAGCTTATTCCACACCTGTCTGTGGGCAAGGTAGACCACTTTGACATCGTGTGAGCCATCCCCCTAATACGCCACCCGCCCATGGGGACTTACTAGCCACAGCAGCCACAGCATGTTCTGGCCCCCCGGCTGTATCAGGGATAACACGTCGCTTCCGGGAATCACCAGCAGCATCCGGTCGTGCCTTCGCAGGTTCAGCAGCAACACACGGGCGGAAAATTGGGAGCATCGGAACATCAGGAGCAGCCTTCGCTGCAACAGCACCGGCTCCTCCATAAGTTGGAACACTCAGATCTCCAGGCCTACCCATCTCATTTTCCCCACCAGCAACACCCAGGTGCAACAGCTCCCGTATGCTTCACACCCCCAGTACCCATACCACCAGCAGTACCGCTCCCACCAACCAAGCACCACCAATGTTGATGGCGTCAACCCCGACCGCCGCCTCTCTGAGCCGAACCTCCACTTCAGCGGGAGAGCAGGGTTGTCCTAAAAGGGGAACACATCCATGTGGTTTGAGCTGGAGATGAGGGTGGATGTGATTTTGGCAAGGTTATGACAGTATCCCCTCCTTATGGCCAAGTCCCACAAGGCCACAGTAATGAAGTTTGGGTATAGCTATAACTGAGTTTGAACTTCAGCAAGGTTCATATAGGAGAGGGGACTCTGGGTG
>QLPG01024234.1:0-13519 GCA_003314385.1 Gomphus sp. MG54 | reverse complement strand
ATTAAATTATTTCTGGAGTTGTGCTGCAGCAAAGTTTAGTATTCTCTTAGACTTGTTTATTCCACGGTCATAGAGATTGGAAGTGTTATTAACTTAACACCACAGTCTTGACAGGTACCAAAACAGACTCATCCAGGACTGCCAAAAGCTGAATGTGATGATGGTAAAGAACCGATACCCACTCCCCCTTATTCCAGAACTAGTGAATCAACTCAGAGGGGCCAAGTATTTCACAAAGTTGGATGTCTGGTGGGGATATAACAATGTCCGAATCAAAGAAGGAGACGAGTGGAAAGCCGCCTTCCGGATGAACCGAGGATTGTTCGAACCGCTTGTAATGTTCTTTGGACTAACAAACAGTCCGGCCACCTTCCAGACAATGATGAATGACATCTTCCAAGACCTCATCTTGGAAGGACTCATCTGCGTATACATTGATGACATCCTCATCTACTCTTGGACCTTGGCAGAACACTGAAGGATGACACACCAGGTGTTAGAACATCTCCGAGAACAAAAACTCTACCTTTGGAGGGAGAAGTGCGAGTTTGAAAAAACTTGGATCTAATATCTAGGACTCATCATATCGGAAGGGAAAGTAGAAATGGACCTAGTCAAGGTCCGAGGAGTAACGGAGTGGCTGACTCCAGAAAACTGAAAGGAGGTCCAGTCATTCCTCGGATTTGCCAATTTCTACCGACACTTCATCAAAGACTTCTCACTCCATGCCCGACCACTCTTTGATCTCACAAAGAAAGGGGAACAGTGGAGATGGGGAGAGAAAGAGGAGGCGGCACTTGGGAAGTTGAAGGAACTCATTACCTCGACACCAATACTAACTTTCCTGGATGACTCTCGGATATACAGAGTAGAAGCAGATGCCTCGGACTTTGCACTTCCAAACTTCTAAAAAGCTCAACCGAAGGCAGGCCCAATGGTCCCTTTTCCTGTCCCACTTTGACTTCATGCTCCATCACCGACTGGGCCAAAATATGGGCAAAGCAGATGCACTCTCCAGAAGATTGGACCATGGTTTGGGATCGGAGGCCAATGAAAACATGACCCTCCTCCGGCCAGAACTGTTCACGATCTGAGCTCTAGAAGTAATCATGGCAGTTGGGGAAGAAAGAGACATCCTCCTTGACATACAAACAAAGCTTTGTATTGGAACCAGGTAAGCACGTATATTATATATCCCGTACATCAAGCCACCCGTGCAGCGATGAACGCATCACACGCATCGGACATGTGACAAATGCATCAGTCACCTACTACGCATCATTGATGGGAACCACACGCGCCTCTAGGAGGGGCATGCGCAGGCATACGCAGTGTCGAGTAGATGCTATACTTACTATATAACTAGAGTGTCTAGAGTATTATAAAACTTTACTCCCAATAAATTCCAATATACTTTTACAACAAGTTGAACACAAAAGCATTATCTAAAGCTAGAACACAGACTAAACACTAAGCCCTCTATTCTCTCCTCATATTTAATTGCCTACCTTAAACTCTAAAATATTAAATTATCTAATATATTCAACCAAGACTTTGGACCTCGGGCCTGGAGGACCCAGTAGCCAAAGCTGTCACGGAACTCCGACGGGGGCATGCCAAGTCCATACGATCTGCAGAATGGATGGAACAGGATGGCCTCCTCCAATTCTGAGGGAGAATCTACATCCCAAACGATCCAGACCTTCAGAGGTGCATCATTTCTCAGTACCACAATACACGAGTGGCTGGACACGCAGGGAGGTGGAAAACAGTAGAATTGAGCTCCAGGAACTACTGGTGGCCCCAGATGTCATGATACATGGAACAATATGTGAAAAGATACAACTCCTGCATATGGACCAAAATCCAAAGGCAACCCCCAATCGGAGAGCTAGAGCCGCTTCCTATCCCAGAGGCTTGATGGGACACTATCAGTGTAGACTTCATAGTAGAGCTACCCAATGCCTATGGATATGATGCAGTCATGAATGTAGTCGATTCAGTAAGCAAAAGGGCCCACTTCCTCCCTACACATACTACTATCACAGCATTGGGGGCCGCACGACTCTATCTAACACATGTGTGGAAACTACACGGACTCCCGAAAAAGGTAGTTTTGGACCGAGGCCCTCAATTCGTCTCGGAGTTCACTTGCAAACTCTACCAACTCTTAGGGATCAAGCTCGCAACAATAACAGCTTACCACCCACAAGGAGATGGGCAAACTGAATGTGTTAACCAAGAGCTAGAGCAATATCTCCGAGTCTTTATCAATGAGCAATAGGATGACTGGGATGAACTCATACCAATGGCAGAGTTCCAGTACAATAATCATGTACACTCTGCCACACAGCAAACTCCCTTTATGTTAGACACAGGACAACACCCGCAGATGGGCTTTGAACCGCAACAGCAGAGATCACATATGGAGACAGTAAATAAGTTCAGAGACCGAATGGAACAGTCAGTAGAAGAAGCAAAGTTGGCACTGGCAAAAGCAAAGGATGATATGGCATAGTATTACAACCAATGCCAAACTCAGGCACCAGAGTACCAAGTCAGAGATCAAGTGTTCCTAGATGCTTCAAACATTTGGACAAAACAACCCTCACAGAAACTAAGTCACCGATACTTGGGACCCTACACAATTCTACGAAAAGTGGGGAGACATGCCTACAGGCTCCAACTTCCACAATCCCTATCATGGCTCCACCCAGTCTTCAATGTGGTCAAGCTCCTCCCAGCCCCCAAAGATCTAATCCCAGGACAAAAGTTGGAACCACCTCCACTACCGGAGTTAATAGATGGAGAGGAACATTATGAGGTAGAAAAGGTGTTGGATAGTCATTTAATGTGGGGAGGACTCTACTTGCAAGGGTATGGATATGAAGAGAATACATAGGTGAAGGAAGAGGACATGAATGCACCTACCAAAATACAAGAGTTCTACTTACAACACCCCAGAGCACCTTGGAGAATCCAAGCAACAGCCTTTGAATCCCTATCGTTCCATGCCACAAGGATGCAGCACTCTAGAAGGGGGGGTGATATCAGGGGACGACCCTCTCCAAATCTAAAACAAAGTCCAAGGTCCTATTTCGAACTCCGATCAACTCCAAGGCTAAGATATCCAAATACGAAAGAACCACCGAACAGAAACAGGAACGATCTCAAAGCATGGTGAATAGAACCTGGAGTAAACGCCTGTCAGGCCTCAGTACTACCAATGGTACTGTCGGAACCGGCCAAGTCCTGCAGGCCGGTTAGGGTGGCTTGGCTTCAACGTACTCGTCTGTTGTGCCCTGCCTCCTATGCGTGCCACTAACTTGTAACGAGAACAGATACTCAGGTGGATGCCAAGGGTGTCAGCCTAAGCAAGGACTTCTGAACAGAAGGAGGAGAGTAGGGGGGTGTAAACCTAGTTGATACTCAGACTGAGGAACTATGTACATGTATCCACTACTTATATAGGCTGAGAGGTGGAATGTGGAATAAGGGTGGCATAAGACATGGAAAAAAGAATAAGGTATGAAGACCATGTGGAGGTATAGTCCACAGTGATTAGAATAGAATAATGAGGGAGTAAGACAATGAAATATAAGCAGTGAGATTCTGGGAAAGAAATAGAACAATAAGGAATGGCTGAGAATAAAACAATAGGGCTGCGAGTGAGTGGCAGGGAATAGTGAACATCCCATGGGTAAACGAGTGATGGGGAAAGAAAAGGAATGTAGGGATGATAAAGAATAGGGGTTGGGGAAAAGGATAATGAACCAGGTGATAAACTGGGTGTACCAAACCGAAACCGTATGCCATGGAATGATGTGAGTGGGGGTCAGTTGGTTGGTACTGCTGAGTAAGTCAAAGCACGATATGTGGTCATGACAATGCCCAAGCCTTGGACTTAGTACCAGGAAGTTGGCTTTACAAACTCCGATGTATTGATTTGTAAGCTAGTGCATGGGCCACATACATAAAGGGTATAAAAGGGGTTCACCAGCAGCCGGGTCCTTAGACTTTCCTCTTTGGATTCCCCCTGCTTAGGTGAGAGCCCCCATATGTATTTAAGTAGTAGTTGTGATTAAAACTTTGGATTCCCCCTGGTTAGCTTGCCTCCGAGATAACTCCGAGAGGCTGCAAGAGGGTTGCCCTTACAATGCACATGACTTGAGGTCAATATTCATGTGCAGTGTTCCCTCAGGCCAGGCCTTCCCAGTCTACCTTGGGTACAAGCTTCAGCCACCAAGCAACAGTATTTTCAAGACCCTCATGGGCCGCTGGTCCTCCTCCAATCCCTCCACCATGCCAGAGCACAACCACATGATGTTGCCCCTAGCACACTGCAGAAACCTGCAGACTTGGGTGGTCCACAACTATGCCGATTCTGAGAATGCCTCAGGAAGCCATGTGAGCCATACTTGCCATGCAGCTCACTCTGCGCTCATGCTCCCAGCAATATGCCTGCCCTCTCATGGTGGCTCGGTGACCTGGTCTGGTTGTTCCCTGCTGCAGCCACCCATCGAGCAATATTGTAGATTAATCTGAGACTTTTAATCTGTAGATGGGTCTGGCAGATGGGGTTTCCTGGGGTTTTCCCACGCTATTATATCGGAGAGTCGATGGGATAAATAGGATAATAATCCTATGGAATTTCCTGTGAATTTAGATGTATTTATCACTAGGAAATATATATTCACTTCTGGATCCCCTTACCAGTGTCTGATTGGCTTTGTGGGTAGGCTTTAGGGTTCAAGTCCCTGAGTCAGGCCAAGGGAGAAGGCCAGGGCTGGGTGGTGTTTCACTGGTTCTAGCTTCCAGCATTGCCCAGGAATCAGTACCCATATAGGTTGCCCTTACATAAACAAGATAACAAAGAAGCCTTGCTACCCACTCCCCCAAATCTCTGACCTCCTGGACAGCCCCCAAAAGGCCCAAATATTCACCAAGATAGACTTGCAACATGCATACCACCTAGTATGCATCCAAGAAGGTGACAAATGGAAAACCACCTTCCACACATGCTATGGATCTTTCAAGTGGAGTGTGATGCCCTTCGGACTCACAAACTCCCCAGCCACTTTCCAGTGATTCATGAACGACGTCTTCTCCGACCTCTTAGATCTGTCCATACTAGTATATCTAGATGACATCCTGATCTACTCCGACAACTTAGAGGAACATAGAAATAACATTAAAGAGGTCCTCTGACATCTCTGAATGAACCACCTGTATGCCCAAGCAGAAAAATGCTCCTTCCACACTGACACTGTGGAGTACCTTGGATATATCCTCTCACTAAATGGTCTAACCATGGCCAACAATAAAGTCAAGGAATGGCCCAAACCCCAAAAGATTAAAGACATTCAGTCTTTCCTCGGCTTTGCAAACTTCTATCAATGCTTCATCTTCAACTACTCCGACATCACAGTTCCACTAACCCGTCTCACATGAAAAGATACTCCATGGAACTTTAGTGAGAATTGCAGAACATCCTTTGAGACCCTCAAAAAGGCATTCACTATGGCCCTGGTCATAACACAGTGGATCCCTGGATCCCAACTCATCGTTGAGACCAATGCCTCCGACTACACCCTCACCGCAATTCTGTCCACCATATCACCGATGTACAATGACATCCACCCAATCGCCTTCCACTCTCCAACCTTTACCCCCCCAGAACTGAACTATGATGTACATGACAAGGAACTACTGGCCGTCTGTGAAGCATTCAAAACCTGGAGACACTACCTAGAAAATTCAGCAGATCTGATTGACGTCATCACTGACTACAAGAATTTGGAATATTTCTCTATGACCAAGCTACTTACCCATTGGCAGGTCCGATGGTCTGAATACCTCTCCCAATTCAATATGGTAATCTGCTTCCGACCAGGTCACCTCAGTGCTAAACCTGATGCACTCACTAGACAATGGGATGTCTACTCTAAAGAGGGGGGAAGCAACTACACCAAGATCAACCTGCACAATCTCCGACCAGTCTTTACAATAGAACAACTTGCATCATCACTCTGAGCCACATCTCTATACACTCCAGTCATGCGAGCTGTGATGATGATGGATGTAGAACAACTCCATAAGGACATCTGAGCCTCACTCCAAGAAGACCCTACAGCCTCATCCTGAATGGACAATCCCACCAATCAATGGACCACCACCCAAGGACAGACTACTCCTCCTTGATAAAAGAATCTACCTCCCCGATCACAGAAACCTCCAGCTCCAAGTCTTACAAGACAAGCATGACCACCCAATCTCTGGACACTTCGGCCAGAATTGGACATTGGAACCCATACAAAGAGACTATGTCTGGCCTGAACTCCAAGATTCCATTAGATCCTATGTTAAATATTGTACAACATGCATGAGGTCTAAACCACAGAGATACCGCCCCTATGGACTGCTCAAGCAACTACCAATCCCCAAATGACCATGGAACTACATCTCAATGGACTTTATAGAAAAACTACCCACTTTGGACAACTACGACACCATCCTCATCATCATAGACCACCTAACAAAACAGTCCCTCTTCATCCCCACCATTGACACAATCACCGCCCCAACCCTCACCAAATTCTTCATCCTACACATATTCTCAAAACATGGGGTACCATCACATGTCACCTCAGACCAAGGATCTGAGTTCATCTCCTTGTTCTTCCAGTCCATTGACAAAGCCCTGGATATGAAGCTTCACTTCACCTAGGGATATCATCCTGAAGGGGATGGACAAACTGAACACATGAACCAAATTCACAAACAGTACCTCTGAGTGTATTGAAAATACCAGCAAAGCAATTGGTCCGGTGTAGAGTTGCTCTAGGTAATTAATACCTAAAAGCCTGCATGCACCGGTCCTTTTCTCTGGTGGGGTCTAGCGCAGTTGTTCGGCACAGCTGGAATAGATTCTGTGACTTGTGAGTGGCAATGTATGAACGAAAATAGAATGTGAACAAAATATGGTGTGATGTGACAAGGATGTGACCTTGATGAGACGTGAATGTATCACGCTGACTAAGACTTTGACTTTGACTTTGGGCTTGAATACAATAGTCTACACGTTTCTAGACTAGTCTTGACTTGGACTTGGAGACTTGACTTGGGGCTTTAACTTGTGAACTTGTTATTACAGAGGTGAGCCAGAGGCCTTTATATACAAAAAACCAAGCAATGATGCGAAACGATGCGAGAGGTTGGCTATGGCAGTTGAATGACAAAGCATGAGAACAAAGTATACAAAAGAGAAAACTATGGAGAAACTCTGGAGAAATGGTTCAGCATCGAAGCTGCGTGAATAAGGGCTAGGGACTATGATAGGGGGAGACTAACCAAAAAGGTAAGGATGATGAGTAACAACGAGAAAAGACTAACAGAATAGGAAACAGGTCTGAGTCATGCCAAGAAAAGGGGAAACATATAAAAGAAACAATAAGGAAGTCCACCAATACACATCTAACAACCTTGTCCACTACTCCTGAGGGGCCTTAGGATGAGTCAGGGGACTGAGTCATCTCGGAGTATTTCCAGGTCACAGGCAACATATCTTCCACAATTTCTCCAGTATCCAATCCAAGGATAGGGGTCTGGGAGTAGGAGGACTAATGGGTATATGGTCCTGCACTCTCATCTTGTGTGTAAGAGTGAGTCTAATGGAGTGGGCGGGGTAATCAGGATGAGATGGTGCCCTGAATTCTGCCTCATATTCCACTCTACTCCTATCACAATATGCTGGTCTAGACCTCATTCCAAGAAATATGTATGGTTCTTGGCTTTCTGGGAAATAGACTGCATCTCCTATCGCATATGACTGAGTGTAGATTGGATGGGATCTTCTTCTGAATGAGAAATGTGCTGGTGGAGGTATGTGAAGATAATGATATGTCAATGGTTCTGCCTGGATGTGTGTGTCATGGGTGTTGTAGCATTGCATGGGAATGAGCTCTGAAGAAGACATGATAACAAATTGGGAGTCTGAAGATTGGAGTGCTGAATAGAATGGTTGGCTGTGTGATGTGGTGACAGTGAAGGTGATATGAGATGAGTGCCGTCAGAGTATAATTTGTAACATGGTTGAGATCGCCTGCTTTACTGTCACCAAACTACTACCCATCACTGAAGTTTCATACAACACCCCAAAAGTAACAATGGGAATCTCTCCCTTCTATGCCAATAAGGGTTATTATCTGAACATCACCTTTCACCCCGAACGTGACCTTGCCTCCTCTTGGGCATGCGACTTTGTAGTTGACTTGGAAAACCTGCACCAGCAACTCTAAAAGACCATATCCAAAGCTCAGACCTGATACTCAGCATCCACTGATCGACATCGAGCAGTTCCTCCTGACTTTAAAGTTAGAGACAAAGTCTTTGTTAAGTCTGAGAACATCCGAACTATGAGACCATCGAAAAAGCTAGCAGAGAAGTTTCTAGGTCCCCTTGAAATTATCACACAAGTAGGAACCATCTCCTTCACCCTATGATTCCCCAACAGCATGAGAGGCATCCACCCCATCTTCAATGTCTCCATGCTTGAGCCATCAACTCCGAACACCTTCCTCAAACATATACTCCCACCCCAACCCCCAGTCATCATTGATGGAGAACCCAAATACAAGATCTCTGAGATCCTTGACTCAAAGATTGATGGCAAAACACAAAGGTGCCCCCTCCAGTACTTAGTCAAATGGTCTGGATATGAAGGCACCAAAGACGAAAAGTCCTGGTTACCAGCCAATGAACTTGACCACACCTCAGAAGTAGTCTCCAACTTCGACCAAGCGTACCCTGACAAACCAGGCCCCCTGGTGATGTCTTAAGCTTCCTTACCTCAGACATAACTGGTTACTTCAGATTTAACTTGGACATTTTCATTGAACTGGGAATTAAACAAAACATTTCAATTCTATCTACTCTGGTGAATTCGGTGCATCTTCCTCTGAGTCCAATCCATCATCTCCCTTCAGATCCCCTTCATTATTCTTCTCCTTCCCCTTACCCTTCTCTGTCTCTTTCTCCTTTCCCTTCCAAGTCTCCCTTGGAGCATTCCCCCATCAGTCATCTGTGTTCTGAGACCAGTTAAACCACCGAGCCTGCTCAATAATTCAGAGATGGTTCATGTGCACCAAGGCATCAGCAATCCTCTTGTTCTCCTCCCCAATGTCCCAAACATCCTGTCTCAACCCTCATATCTCTGAGACCATGCACAAATAACAATCTACATCAAATGATCAGTTGGCACAATCATAATTATATATGTTCTAGGATGACATCCTGAGCTCTGAGTGAATACCATCATACTCCTTCTGTTTCTGTCAGAGGAACCCCCAATCATGAATCCTGACCTGTACCACCTTACCTGTATTCCACACCTGCCGACCGAGATCTGTTTGGCCCACTTGCAGTAGTACCGAACATACTGTGCACCAAACAACCATCACTATTGGTGGGTACCCTTCAGAAGTGTCAACTGTAACCATTGGCCCTCCTTTTATCGTTTGCTCCTGGTGTTGAGGCCCTGGTGGAACTTCCCAGTTGGTATGGAAGGTAATGCCCAGTATGGCATGGAGCACTATAGCAATGGTGTTTATATACAGTAGTCAGTGGGTGAAGGGTTCCTCAGAGTTTTCTCTTTGGATCCCCCTTCGCCAGGTAGGCTAGTCACTATGTATTAGATACCATACTAAACCTTTGGATCCCCCTTCACCAGTGCACTGCCCAAGGGTAGAACACCTGCTTAGGTTGCCCTTACATTAGAAAACTCTCTCCCTTGAGTACCGGCTGCCCCATCATGTGACTCAGAATTGAATTCCTTCAGAAGCAGCGACAGCGACAGCCCCTCCTCATTCACCTTCAAAACAAACCTTACCCTCCATGGATTTGCAGTTGGCCCAGAAGTTATTGGACCAACTGGCTGGTATAGAACAGGAGTTACTGAGAGAGAGAAGAGAGAAGTAGCATCTGGAGACAAGGCTGAACACACTACAGGGGACCACTACAAATCTAGTGGTAGGTCTCCAGACCCATGCTCGGCAGCCTGTGAAATGGATGGTAGAGCCCACCAAGCCCTCCGAGTTCAATGGAAACCATTCGCATGGGCAAGCATTCATGCAGTCTTGCACCCTGTACCTTAGCATCTGTGCCACCGATTTCCCCGATGAGCAGTCTCAGATCCTCTGGGCACTTGTTTTTATGAAGACTGGGAGAGCCACGACCTTCTCTGGCTGAGTGTTCACTCACAAAGCGAAAACAGGGAGGCCACTCTATGCCAACTGGAAGGCCTTTGCGGAAGCCTTTCGGGAACACTTCTACCCCCTGCACGAGGCTACTGAGGTAGCAAATCAACTAGAGTCATGCCAGAACTACCAAGGCAAGCATTCGGTCGACGAGTATATCAACCAATTCAAAGACCTAGTCAAAAGGCTGAATATATGGATGGGCAATCCATCGTCATGAAGTTCCGGTGGAGCCTTGACCCCACAATCCAGAGTTGCATTGTGCTGATGCTAGCGGGAGACCAAAGGATGATGACATCTCAGCATGGTACACTGCAGCATAAGCGGTAGCTCTCACATGTGCAGCAAACCAAGCCTTCCAGGGGCCTCAATTCCTTTCATCGCATGCCTCCATGCCACAGCCTAGCCAAAAGCTTGTTGAACCCTCGACTAGGCAAGCTGTGCCTGTACCCCCTAGGACATCGTCGGCCCCCCTCCCCCCAATGCCACCCCCTGGGCCCACGCTGATGGACATTGATGTAACCAGGTGGCGGTATCCTCTGCCCCTCACATGCCGATGATGTGGCAAGGCCAGCCACTTCACCTGAGACTGCCCTCAGGTGTATGATGTGTGTTTCATAATGGCAGAAGAGTGTGAGGAGATGCTAGAGTACTGGATGGTCTCTGCGGACCTTCAAGATACTGACGAGGCTGGAGAGGTTAGAGAAGTGGATTTGGGGGATTTTGCCCAAGGTAGCAAGTGAAGGATGTGCCCTCGCTGCCCTTGTTTAATCACTTTGCTACTCTGTCTATAGACTCTGATATAGAGAATACAACCCTGTATTCCGATGATGATGCCTCAGCCATAAGGCATACAGACACTCCCGAGTCAACTTCACCAAAACTACTATTCCCCCTCTGGGAATGCCATCTCCCGAAACAATATGTAGTGGCCTCCACCCCCTCGCCGAATTCGTTGAACCTCAAGGTAGAGATACAGACTACTGACACCGCCGAGGTTAAGGGTGTAACCGCCCTATTAGACAGTGGGGCCACCAGACTGTTCATAGACCCAAAGTTTGCAGTCGCTGAGAGATTGACCTTGCGCCGGTTGACTTGACCCACACCAGTGTACAACGTTGATGCTACCCCAAACAAGGGAGGAGCAATCTGCCATGTTCTCGATGTGATCTTACACTATCAAGACCACTCGGAATGGGCCATGTTTGCCGTGACTAATCTGGGGAAGCACAAGATGATCCTTGGCTATCCCTGGCTGGGAAGCCCTGTGTTCTTTATTAAGAAAAAAGATGGCTCCCTCCGACTGGTCCAGGACTACCAGGTACTCAATGCGATGATGGTGAAGAACTGGTATCCCCTTTCCATCATCTTGGAGCTCATTGCGCAACTTTGGGGGGCCAAGTACTTCACCAAGTTGAATGTATGATGGGGGTTCAATAATGTGTGGATCAAGGAAGGAGACAAGGGGAAGGTGGCGTTCCACAAAAACCGAGGACTATATGAGCCCCTTGTCATGTTCTTCAGCCTCACTAACAGTCCCGAGACATTCCAGACCATGATCAACGACATCTTTCAGGACCTCGTAATGGAGGGACATGTGTGTGTGTACCTGGATGACATCCTCATCTTCACCAAGACTCTCAAAGAGCATCAATGGGTCATCTGGGAGGTCCTTGAACGACTAAGGGCCCACAAACTCTACCTTCAGCCGGAGAAGTGTGAGTGTGAACAGACGAGGATCGAATACTTATGCCTCATCATATCTCAAGGCAAAGTGGAGATGGACCCTGTCAAGGTAGAAGGGGTCATGGGCTGGCTGACTCCGTCAAACCGAAAAGAGTTGCAGGCCTTTCTTGGCTTCGCCAACTTCTATCAGAGGTTCATCGAGAGGTTCTCACACCACACCAGGCCATTGTTCGAACTTGTGAGAAAGGACATGAAGTGGAGGTGGGGAGACGAGGAACAGACAGCCTTCAAAGGGCTCAAAACGAAGTTCACAATGGCGCCCATCCTCAGGTTTGCCGACGATACCTACCCTTACCGAGTGGAAGCAGACAGCTCTGATGTAGCCAAGGGGGTGGTCCTTTTGCAGAAGTCGTGCGAGGATGGCAAGTGGCACCCAATTGCCTTTTACTCGAAAAGCCTCTCCCCAGTGGAGAGGAACTACGAGATCCACAATAAGGAGATGCTTGCTATCATCTGAGCCTTAGAGGAGTGGAGACACTTCTTAGAGGGCGCTAAACACCGTGTTGAAATCTGGACCGACCATAAGAACCCAGAGTACTGTCAAGTCCACGCACCGAGACCCATCCGCCGGCAGTGCCGACCAAGCAATCATCCTATATCCACAACCAAGTGCCCACGTCGCCTGCATAACACTTGGTGCACCGGTCCCGGCTCAGCACATCTGCCATTCACACTCACACTCCTCAGTCCGTTTCACCTCGGGACCTCCTGTCCTTGTATTATCCTCGGACGAGACCCCATTGTTTTATACTCAGCCACTCCCTATTGTCCCATCTTGAGTCACGACCCCATTGTTCTGTCTTTTATTGTTCTATCCCCGCTTTGCATTCCTTGTTCTAATTTTGTCCGTTGTGGACAACGACCACATGCTCTGTATATCTTGTTGTCCCACATTCCTTATTCCACATGTCGCTTCTTAACCTATATAAGTAGGACATGGATGTACATACTTCCTCATTCTGGGTATCGACTAGGCTTAGGCCCTTCTACCTTCTTCTCTTCTGTTAAGTCCTTGACTCGGGCCGGCATCTTCGGCATCCCCCCGAGTACCTGTCTGTTGCAAATACAGTGGCACGCACGGCAAGTAGGGCGCAACGCACGAGTACGTTGAAGCCAACGCCACTACTCTTGGCATGCAGGACTTGGCCAAAGTCTGCCCGACCTTTTGACAACACCCCTTGGCAGTACCAAAGTCTGTCAGTATCTGACGCTTGACAAGTACTTCCGATCCTCAAAAAAGTTGAACCAGTGACAAGCCCATTGGTCCCTCTACCTCTTGCATTTCTACTTCGATCTACGGCATAGACTGGGAGTAGCGATGGGGAAGTCTGACGCACTTTTGTGTTGGTCAGACCATGGATCGGGCACGAGTGACAATAGTGACCTAGTCTTGCTCCAGCCCAAGCTGTTTGCAATATGGGCACTAGAAGGAGTGGCACTGGAGGGAGAAGAGTGAGGGATTGTCAGGAGACGGATTCTGACGGACTTCGGGACTGCCGAAGGGGGTTGTCGAAAAGGTC
>QLPG01024213.1:0-11726 GCA_003314385.1 Gomphus sp. MG54 | reverse complement strand
ACCTTTCCACCACTGTTAAACGTGTTGTCAATATTTTACAGGTTCCGGTCCTTATCATGGCCGAACAGTGACATATGTAGACGGGATTTGCAACGGTAGAAATCGAGGGTGAGTCTGAGGGTGATAAGAAACAATGTGGCTTACGGAGCACCTTTGTCCCGGTCTGAGCTGATCAGGTTTAACTTAATCGGATATTTGTGATCTTGCTCCATCGTACATCTCTCATTCGCTTAATCCAGAATACGCGAGGTATAATATGGCATCCATATGGAATACCTTGACATATTGGATCTACTCAATCCCAACCAAATCGGGGTGTGTGTAATATCACTAAGAGCTACTGTGGTTGACTGTGATGTATTGTATCAACTCTTACTCACTGTGAGCCGGATTAAGTTTAACCAATCTGATCTCCATGATGCAGGTATGGTGCCAAGGTGCTAATGAGCGTGATCAATTATAAACAGCATACCGGATCAGCTCATTCCCGAGCTCTATCTACCCCAATCTATTCCGATTTCGCTCGCGTATCGAATCAAACACTCGATTCCGACCTCCAACCTTGTCTAAATTAATCTGATAACTGTAATCTTTCTGATTAACAAGTAGCATATAGAAGCCGTGTGACCTCCTACACACTCCCACCCTGATTCAGTTGGACCCAATTCTATTCCAGTAGTAGCCTGTGGCGCGACCCTTTTCGTGAAGCGCATGCAGAATACCAGATCAACTCCCTGCCCGATCAGGTCTAACCTAATCTGCCATCCGTGGTTCTCTAGAATCCAGGACCTCTGAATATCCGACCCTGCATCAGACAAACTTTCCCTAATTTCAGGATATTATCTCCAGTTCAACCGTATCGATGTATATTGACTTTACAGAGGATGTCTACCACCAAGAGCAACATATTCCTGAAAAAAAACATAAAGTTTGACCAAAATGATATGAATCATTTATCCACGATGAAGAATAAACAAGGTAGCATTGTCAATTGTGGTCGTTGAGTGTGGCGTATTGTGCGGCATACTGATCACGTTGCGAGAGCAGGTCCGATCCAATCTCACCGAGACCTAATCAGCGACCTAATCAGGCATTCAAGTATACGATCCATATATACTCACCGGCATGGCAGGCATAGTGTGGCGTACCGGATCAGCTTCTGGCAATTTTACGCACGATTAGGTATGATATCGGGCATTATTCATGATCTGTCCTAGTCGAATGAACATTGTGGCGTCCATGTGACGTCGGCATGGGATACCACCCAGCGTCACCGATCAAGTTTGCCTGACATGTCTACTCTCACTGATTATGGGTGTGTAACACTGATTTGCATGATAATCGATTTGCAAAGTTTATAGAGAAAATGACAATTTAGAGATGTTGAACGGAATACAAGTTTCTACCTCCTTAAATACTTAAGTGTAATACTACTATAATCTCGAAGCAGCAAAACAAAAAGAACAAAGAAAAATAAGTTTTTTGTACTACAAAAGAGGTCATGTCTTCAAAACGAAAAAGGCATTACTAATATAGTCACTTTAACGTTAGACCGAATTGCCGCTTATTCCAACACAGTTCACATGGCATTAATGATGTAAACAGATTCTTACCTGAGTCGAATCCGATTATGTGTGATTTTTATCAGTTGGTTGTGAAACCCTGATTGAGACAAATAAACCTGCTGAAATCTATGTGGTGTGTGCGTGGTATTGTGCGGCAGCATGTTTGAGATAAATATTTAAGGGTTGGCTCTACTCAAAGAAATATGTCATTAGTTTGCGTTTGAGTCTTTGGAATGGATGATAAAATATAAGTGAAAATTTTCATGCAGTGCAGAGCTCTAATTATGTACACTCGGTAACACCGGGTCACACCCATTGTTCCATAACTCTATAATTCAGGTTTGATCTTATTAGTCATGTACAATAGGTTGTGAAAATATGGATGAAAAGAAGAACAATCCATCTGGGGAAATTTTTTGGACTTATCAAACAATGCTGGATGGAACAGATGTTGATTGGAGACCGTGTTGTTTATCTGTCATGCGCAGGGATTTGGGACCAACGTGCTAGGGAAAATTGTTTGACTAGCTCCCCAGCATCAAACAAGATGTGTTGAACACATAGTAGACTAGGCTAGACCGGGACTCAGAGTGGGTCGAAGTTGTAAGGTTATTTATCACGTGGCAACCACATCATATCAAGCTACCCGGATCGGGTTCAGAATTGGAGCTGATCCGAAGCGCCACGCGTGCATATCACTTAACGACCAGGGTCGCAATTGATGATGATTACCAATATGAAATCAGGTTACACCGGACCAAGTCGTAATTTGCCTGTATATCGCTTGGAGATCAGGTCGCCTCAACAAGATTACCGTTACCAATTGGATATGACCGGCTCGAGTCCTATTGTGTTGGCAGCTTCCTCGCACTCAGACATCCGCCATCAATGTGTAAGATTGCAGGATATTTTGGCGCCTTCCATATATTACTTGACGATCAGAGCAAGCCTCACTGGGCGATCACGTCGCGATTGATCAAGATTATTGTTATCAAATTCATTTAGACCGGACCGCGTCGGCGGCTTTTATATTTAACTTCGCGATCAGGGTCATGCCACCGACTGAGTAAGATCGCCAATATCAAATTGAGTTTGGATTGGACCGGATCGGAAGCAGTATATTTAACTTGTCGATCAGGGGCTGAGTAAGATTACCGATATTACATTGAGTTAGACAGGACCGGTTGTTGGGGACTATATTTAACTGGAGAATGAGGGTCACGCCACCGATTGAGTAAGATTACCGATATCATAGCGGCTGCAGAATATGACTTGCATATCATGGTAGCGCCACCCATGGTGATAAGGGTGGCACCACTGAGTGAGAAAGATAACCCATATATTTAGACCTGCTTGGGTCGGAATGTATTGTATGTCACTTGCCGATCAGGGCCGCGACGCCTTTGATGGAAGATTGCTAATGTTGCATTAGCATTGACGAGACCGGGTCGGGAATGGTTGCTTGATCCGATGGGCCACATTAAGATTACCGATTGGGAGGTCGGGTAGAGGTTGGAGCTGGAAAGAGCTGATCCGGTATTCCTTGGCCTACGTTGTGCATTGTTTATTGCTATTCGGCCGACGTCGATATCTTCTCCTATTGTGCAAGGTTGTACATATCAGGCTAGGTGGTCTCTGACCTAATCTGATATGTTTGATCTTGCTCCATCAATAGCGCAATCCTGATGGGAAAATAACCTATAGAAGTCGTGCGGTATTTGATCAATTCCGACTCCGATCCAGCCTCACTCATTTTGATATCGGTAATCTTACTCTATGTGGCGTTTCGGATCAACCCAAACCCGACCGAGTGTAACTTTATTTAATATAAGGTGTTCCTTGGCGCACGCCTGATTGCTGTACCTGGGCCCAATCCGGTCTGACCTAATCTGCTGTCCGTGATCCTGGAAACCAGCACTCCCAATGTATCCCTCTTCCTCACATTATTTATCTGTTGCGGATGCCGCATACCAATGTTCTGCCACGACCCGAGCACGGGTGGAGATCATATAACGATGTAAACGGGACGAGTCCTTATGGAAGCCTTGCCCCATACAATACGACAACTTTGTACAAAAATTGGCCATAGTGCAATCTGTTTACACCATCATGCTAATTGTGGATGATAATTCAGTAGTATGTGTTGCAATGGGGCACAACCGGAACAAAACAACTGGACCATATCGATCTCAGCTTCTAGGAAGAAATTGCTATTTGTGTATACCTACCTAGACCAAATAGTTAGTAGTGTCTATTATAAAAAATAGTCCAGGAATCCAAACCCATGGCTTCACTAACTTCTCATCTGCAAGTGCGCGCCTGTCGAACCCTAAGCCCTAACGACTGAGTCTGAAGCTTTCAGTCGGCGCCAGCTTCACCTTCGGTAACCGCCGTTCCCGCCATGTTGGCGGCTCACTATCTATAACGTAACCGGTGGCGAGCGACAGTCCTTACAACACCACCGTTCCACCACTGGTAAACAGTTGTTTTACAATATTTTACAGGTCCCGGTTCTTATCATGGCCGAACGGTGAGGTACAAAGCCAGGTCACGATGCCAGTTCGCGACTTCAACAGTATCAATCAAGGGTGAGTCTGAGGGTGATAATAAACAATGTGGCTTCAATGTGACTTACAAATCGCCTCTGTGCCACTCTGCGCTGCTCAGGTTTGACTTTATCGGATATTCGTGATCTTGCTCCATCGTACACACCTGATCCGCCTATCGAGAATAAGCGAAATACAATATCCCATCCATATGGTATAGCCTGACATGTTAGACCTACTCTATACCAATCCAATCGGGGTGTGTATAATCTAATTAAGACCTTCTGTGGTTGACCGTGGTGTACTGTATCATCTCTTACCAATTACCAGCCGGATTAGGTCCAAACCAATCTGATCTACAAATATAAAGCGCTAATGGACGTGATCAATTATAAACGGCATCCAGTCCAAGCCTGATCCACCTCAATCTAATCTGATTTCGGTTGCGTATCGGATGAAACACCCGATTCCGATCTCACTCTGCTTTAATCTAATTTGATAATGGTAATCTTAAGTAACATTTAGAAGCCGTGTGACCTAACTGATTGAAGGAAGTCAGATTCAATTGATGTCTGCAGTGCTTGATCTCATTCTTAGCCCAACTGTCAGTTTTCTCTGCTCCGTCTGCTCCTTGCATTCATTTATTCTGCAGATTCATGGGTTACCCGGGTTGGAAAGTTGTGCATAGATTTTAGTGATGTGAGTGGGCTTCGACATGGTCTTTACGTCTTTACAGTGAGTGGAAGGAATTTAATAATAAGTGGCATTATTGTTAGAAAATTCTTTATCACCATCTGGACATGGGCTTATTCATTCATCAGGCTTTTCCCCCGTTGGTTCAAATTGGTACATTTTCAAATAAGAACCCTGACCCAAATGTTACACTGACGATAATTGATATTTTGCTGCAGTATTTTCGATTAGTACATGTTCAGTCCCCATTGCCTCAGTTGGAAATGCCAATTCCACAGCATGCAGTACTCGGTGTTTTAAGGCATGTCGTGTACATCCATATTCTCCGGGAAGTGCATTAATGCGGGGCGATATGTGGCAGTTTCTTGAATACATCACTTTTCTCTGAATTGTACCAGATGAAGATGTGCTGGTCGGGCTCGGATTTGTTGCATCCCTCACTCAGTTGGCTCTGGTCATTTTTTTTTTTAGTGGATTCTCCTCGTTCCTTATTCGTGCGCTGCATGCTGTGACATGAATATCTCAGCTTCCCTCCGCTGGTACTTACACACAACACGCCAACTTATTTTGAGAGGTACACTCTTCAGTGTTTCACGGTCACGCGCAAGACCCATTCGAGTTACGCTCCGTGTGTCCCCCAGAACACATCTTCTCATCAACCACCTTATCTTGTATACCGTAAGTAGAGTGTTTGGACGACGTAAGCATGCCTTGATGATAAAACTGCATGTGGTCTGATTTCTTTCTTTCTTTTCCTTTTTAGAATTTTTGTACTTTTAGATCTGTTCATCTTCGTAGTGTGGCCGATCAACCTGATCTGCGTCGGCATATTCTTTTAATTGGCTAAAAGTAAGCAAAAACAAACCTGCTTCGACCCTGTATATCTCATCCTGTGGAATTCTGTTAGTGTACACAAACTCGTTACTTGCCATGTAAGCACCCCACGAAATACCACCACCCACCCATAATTCTTATTCTCATTCCTACCTAGCCTCAACACCCGGAGAGGCCTCCGTTCCTCCCTGTTCACATCCGTGAAATAGCAGACCTCAGCGTCAACCACACAGCCCCACTCTCGAGCTTCTCTATTGCGCGTATGGACAATGGCATCGCCCGTGCGGATGGCGTGGAATGTACTGCTGGCGGGGTCTCCGACCGTGCAGAATGTACAGGCGCACACGCTGCCGGAGCGAAATGTACATGTACCGACCTGGAACGCGGATAGTGCGGGATAGTGCTATCGTAATTCGTCAACGGTGGAGGAGCTGAGGTGGAGCACGGTCGCCCGTGTGCCATGTAGACGTGCTGCGTGGAATAGTTCGATTTGATGACGTCAACTGCTGAAGCGATAGTGGAGGAATATGCACCCATGCTACGTGTTGTTACAGGCGGCAATTCTAGCAGATGTGATTTTGTACCATTACATCTTGCACATAAAAGTTATCGGGTCTGGAAGAGATGATAAGATGGTTGCATCAGACTCTGAATTGGCACCAGCAATCAAAACAGTTGTTATTGTCTTCAAGATGCCTCCAAAAAAAAAAGGTATGGAATACGATGCCCCAGCCAACAATTGAAGCGCAGTCAAAGGCGATGATAAATACAACACCCCCAGACAACATATAGAACAATGGAAGAACCAAAACACGACAATAGACAAAAACTGAGAACCCAAAAGAACAAGACAATCTGACGCGAAAAAAACAACCCACAATGACAAAACATCCAGATTAGGGCGTCGACGATAGCCGATGGAGAAACCAAATCCACATCACAATTAACTCTCCAAGTTGCAGCTTTCCATGTCTATCCCGTGACATGCCAATACCTCTCAACACACAGATCTGATGCGAAAAAAAAAACACCACAATGACAAAACATCCAGATTGGGGCGTCGTCGATAGCCGGTGGAGATACCAAATCCATATCAGAATTGACTCTCCAAGTTGCAGCTTTCCATGTCTATCCGGTCACATGCCAATACCTCTGGTTCCAAGGCCGCGAATTGGACCTGGGTCTACAAAGCCCAATTGTTGTCCGAGGAGCAAATTGTCCCCAATCGAAGCAGCCGACTTCTAGTTCATATCCCCAAACCGGCATCTGAAAAACGTGTCTGGCAAGCCTGGGACAAACAGGCGGCAGGGCAAAGTTGTGTGTCTTATGTAATTCCTAAATCTGGTATTCTCCCAAGTTCAGCGGTATGTGCCTGGCCTCAGAAGGTTGTGCGTCTGGGGGGCCGGGGGTATGGGAGTTGAGAGTAGGCCAGCGAAGGTATGGGGATGAAACATAGGTTGTGGTCTAGGAGGTTGCCAGTGTGATCTATTGGGGCCAGTGGGAAAGAAAGGACAGGGCCCTTGTGAAGGGTTTAAGCACGAGTGGCGGGGTTGGGAGATGCCAGTGTCACATCTAGGACAGGGACCTCTGGGAAAGGTCGCGAAGGGCTCGAGTATGGGTTGAACCTGTTGTCACCTTGCATATGACCGCTGGCACGGAGGTAAGACTGGAGCGGTCGAGGACGGGACAATACAACAGTCATATTGCCTGTCATCCCAATCTGCTGCATCCTACCACCATGCAGAGAGATTGCTGTGGCGGTGGATATCATTGAGGCAACATATTGACATGAGCTTTGGGGATGAAGAAGTTGGAAACAATGTGATTATGTGGTGGTTCTGCGATGGAATTAAACTCCAATGCTTCACCCTCATGTACTTCTGGCAATCCAGGTTCAGAAATGTCAAAAGATGTATACCCTTATCATCAGTGCTCGCAAGCGGTGTCTGGTGATGAGGCCTGATGTCAAGTGACTTGAAATAGTCTCTCAAGGCGGCGTTTTCCTTGAGAAGCTCCTCGACGTGTCTTCCCAATGTAGTCGTCCGATCTGTCAACTCCCCATTGGCATGCAAATACTGCTCATCATCCATTATCAACGCACTGCATATTTCATCCAGACGCTTGACTTCCTCCTACAAGGAGGGAATCTGGGCAACAAATTCCTTGAGCGCAGAGATGACAAGCATTGTAGTTTCAAGCTGGCTACTCGAGCAGCGAAGACAAGCACTCGCTGTCAAGGACGGGGTGTTCGATAACAGGGCGTCCTGTTCCAAGCTCGGTGGATGTAGATGATGGAGGGGTGAAATCAAGACGAGGCGTGAGGGGAGGCAGAGATGCCACTGGTACTTTGTGCTGAAATGGAGGTAAGGTCAGATGCACTCGATGTTAGCAAGGGAAAAAGCACTGACGTGAGATGTGAGATCATAAAGAGCGCTGATCAGCTTGTCGGTCCGCATGTTTGCCTTGATGTTGTGCATCTGGAAGGTGTGTCAGTAAATTACCCGCAGAGAGAAGCTGCATAGGTACTTTGCACAGCATCTGGATATGAGACCCGAGACATTGACCTGAGTTTCTCTCGGTCAGGTATGTCATCCATCGTGGTCGCTGGAGTGATGACGGTGGCGAAAGACGATTTTACGCTGTGATGGGGGGGGAATTTTATCGATGAAGGGTACGATTCGAGTTGGTTAAGTGTTGATGGTGGTGGTTGGAGCTGAAGAAGGTTACTGCCTAGCGCCCAGGCCCACTGCCTTCTCATGGTGCAAAGCTATAATGGCTCCGTTCTCATCTCCGTCGTTATTTTAAGATGAGAGATAATGTTGAAAGGTGAGGATTCCGACAATGAGACTCTTTCTAGTCTTAGTCAGGAATGTTGCAGTTGCAGGTTGGGACTAGTAGCAAATAGTTTAAGATATTAGTATTGTTCCTAAGCAGCTGTATAGTAGCTTAGCTGAGTTTGTAATGCTACTTCACACGTTGTTAGCAACAAATTCCTTGCACTAAGACCATCCCTATCACTGAGCTGTATGCTAAGTTGCCACATGAGCTTACGAATTGCTCTCAACTTTGTACAACGTGTAGAATAACGTAACTTGTTGAGGGCCAACCAATTATTGCTTATCAGGAGTGTAAAAACAATTTACGATGGCTGGCAGAACAGTATTTCAAGAAACGAAGGCTTATTTGAATTTAAGCTCAGGCTATCGTCTCGTGTTGAAATTTATTGTTATTGATACAGGACCTACAAAGCGTATGTGACTACATAATAGGTGGGGGGAGTGTCAGTCGAACTTATTCCAACATCTTGTGTGCCACGTCCCTCTCAGCCAAAACTGTGTATGGTTGATTTTTTATTTCAACTCACGCCGCAGCCACGCTAGCAGAGAAGTGCTTCCTCAGGTGCTCTCGCATCTGGCTAGACCAATTCGTTTCTGTTGAACCTTGGTCAATTATAGCCAACAAAGAACATGAGGTCGTCGTGGAAAATCAGGGATATTTGCTAATGTTCCACGACAGATGCAAACTTGAGCCCCAAGAACCTTCAAAATTCTGGGAATCAATGTATCTCGAATCACTGGCCATCTAAATTATGCCTTCTTTTGGCCTCACCAGGGTAAACCGGAAATCTCCATTTACAGATCTCTACCCTTAGTCCCAGCATTTTTTTATATGTCCTAAGTTGGTCATATTTGATTTCTCTTTTAGCTCCTCTTTAGTTTGTTCCATCCCTTTACAGCTATTCAAGAACAGTCTTAGATTATCCATGTATACAGAAATTCCTTCTATATTAGATCCTTTGATCCTTGTGCATTTTCATTTGTTAGCCAAACTTGAATGAAGCTGAAACTCAATAGTACAGTGGAACTACTGTTGCCAAGCCCACCTGACTTGCTTGAGTCTGTAGAGCACCCACTTTAAAATTATTCATGGCCTGATATATCATTGAAACATTCAGGTTGTCACATATAGATTTCCTCTTCAAATAATGAGTTGAGGTAAGCACCTTTGACATCCATCGTCTCAAAAGTGGTGTATTCAAGAAGTTGCCACATATCGCGCTGCATTAATGCACGTACCGGCGAATATGGATGTAAACGACACGACTTTAAAAACACCGAGTACTGCACGCTGTGGTATTAGCATTTCCATTATCGTCAGTGTAAATTTTTGGTCAAGGTTCTCATTTGAAAATGTACCAATTTGAACCAACTAGAGCAAAGCCGGAGTAATAAATAATCCCATGTCCAGATGGTGATAAAGAATTCTCTCACAATAATTCCACTTATTAATAAATTCATTCCGCTCACTGTAAAGACCGTGTTGAAGCCCACTCACATCACTAAAATCTATACACACCTTTTCGAACCTGGTAAAATATGGAGAATAAATGAATGCAAGGTTCAGACGGAGGAGGGAAAACTGACAGTTGGGCTAGGAATGAAATCAAGCATTGCAGACATCAATTGAATCCAACTTCCTCTGATCAGCTAAGTCACACGACTTCTAAATGTTATTTGCCGCAGCAAGATTACCATTTTCAAATTAGGTTAGGGCAGAGTGGGGTCGGAATCGGGTGTTTCATCCGATACGCAACCGAAATCAGATTAGGCCGCGGCACCATTGATGAAAGATTGCTAATATCGCACTAGGATTGACGACATCGGGTCAGAAATGGTTGCTTGATCCGATCGACCACATTAAGATTCCCGATTGGGAGGTCAGGTCGAGCTTTGCCGTTGGAAAGAGATGATCCGGTCTTCCTTGGCCTACGTTGTGCATCGTTTATTGCTATTCGGTCGAGGTGAAAATCTTCCCCTATTGTCCAAGGTTCTACATATCAGGTTAGGTCGTCTCTAGCCTATTCTGATATGTTTGATCTTGCTCCATGGGTACTGCCATTTCATGGGAAAATAGAAGTCGTGCGGTATTTGAGCAATTCCGACTCCGATCCGGTCTCACTCAATTTGATATCGATACTCTGTGGCGTTTCGGATCAACCCACACCGGACCGAGTCTAACCTTATTTGATATAAGGTGATCCTTGGCGCACGCCTGATTGCCGTACCTGTGCCCAATCTGGTCTGACATAATCTGCTGTCCGTGATCCTGGAAACCAGGACTCCCAATGTATCCCTCTTCCTCACGTTATTTATCTCTTGCGGATGGTGCATACCAATGCTCTGCCACGACCCGAGCATGGGTGGAGATCATATAACGATGTAAACCGGACGAGTCCTCATGGAATCCTTGCCCCATACGCTACGACTGTTGGCGCAGTCTGGGACGAGTGATCAGATGCGAATCTAGTATTGATAAATAAGAACTACCTGGGACGAGTGATCAGATGCGAATCTGAGGAACTCGTCCTACAAACGGTGTCTACTTATACTACGCCATCCTTATTGTGTGTAAGTGGAAATGGAGGACAATGGGATGGTGAGAACAATAAATGGATGTAAACTATGGATAGCAGACAATAAGAATAATGGAGTGCCAACCGATACAATAAGTCTGAGCGACTTGCGATGACCGTATATTCCAACACTCCCCCGCGGTTGAGCTATGTCGCGAGCCCATATTTCTTGGAGAGGAAATGATGTTGATCATGAGGCAGGGGTTTGGTCAAGAGATCGGCAACATTTTCCTTCGAAGATACATTTTCGACGTTGACAATGTTGTTTTCGATGGCGTCACGAATGTGATGGTAACGGATTGCGATATGTTTTGTGCGTTTGTGGAAGACACTATTTTCGGCAATGGCGTGAGCTCCTTCTGAGTCGCAGTAGATGTCGAGTGGGAGGTCAACTTCGAAATCTAACTGTTGGAGTAATGATATTGTCCATTCCGCATGCTTTGTACACTCGGTAAGAGCCATGTACTCAGCTTCTGTTGAAGAGAGCGCAACCGTACGCTGCTTTTGCGTTGCCCATGCGACTGATCCTCCACTGAGAATAAAAGTATATCCAGTGATGGATCGACGTGTGTCAGGGTCAGCTCCCCAATCTGAATCGGAATAGCTGATAAGCTCTGTGGAATCGTTATTTCCATACGTGAGTTTCCAATCGTGCGTCGCTGACAAATATCGTAA
>QLPG01024209.1:0-11280 GCA_003314385.1 Gomphus sp. MG54 | reverse complement strand
AAATGAAACGTCTGTAGAAGTTTGCGAATCCGAGGAAGGACTGGATGTCCTTGACTTTGTACGGTTCGGGCCAGTCCTGGATCACCTTGACCTTGTCGTTAGCCATGGTGAGGCCGTTCGGAGATAGGATGTATCCCAGGTATTCCACTGTGTCCGCGTGGAACTGGCATTTGTCTGCTCGGGCATACAGGTGGTTCGTTCGGAGTCGTTTTAGGACTTCACGCACATGTTTCCTGTGTTCTTCCAGGTTATCGGAGTATATCAGGATGTCATCTAGGTAGACCAGTACCGAAACGTCGAGGAGGTCGGAGAAGATGTCATTCATAAGGTGTTGGAAAGCGGCCGGGGAGTTGCTCAGTCCGAAGGGCATGACGCGCCACTCGAAGGATCCGTAGCGGGTGCGGAAGGCGGTTTTCCACTCGTTGCCTTCTCGGATGCGGACGAGGTGGTACGCGTGTCGTAGGTCTATTTTGGTAAAGATTTTAGCCTTACGGGGGCTGTCGAGTAGGTCAGAGATGTGGGGTAGCAGGTACCGGTCCTTTTTTGTGATTTTGTTGAGTCCTCTAAAGTCGACGCACAAACGTAGGGAACCATCCTTCTTTCGGGCGAACAGGATGGGTGCCCCGCCGGGTGAGCGGGATGGTCGGATGAACCCCATGGAGATGTGTTCGTCCAAGAATTCGCGTAGCGATTTCAGCTCGCTTTCTGACAGGGAGTAGATGGGGCCGAAGGGGGGTGAGGCTCCTTCCTCTAGGTCTATCTTTAGGTTGTAGGGTCGGTGTGGGGCCAGGGTGTTGGCACGCTTTTTACTAAAGACGTCCTGAAACTCGTGGTATTTGTTTGGGACGTTGGATAGGTCTACGGGGCCGTCCTTGATTTTGTTGAGGTCGGAGAGCAGTAGTTGGAAGGTCTGGGTACCCTCCATCTTCGAGATGCAGGCGAACGCTGCTGCATTGATCAACGCCACCTTGGGCGCAATGAGTGGTTTTTTCGAGGGGTCAGGAGGGTGGCAAGAGGGGGCTATAGGTTCGGGCGGTTTCACGGAGTCGGTCGGCGGCGGGGGCTTGAAGGATATGTTGCCCAAAACCCAGTCAATCGTTGGGTTGAAGTGGGTAAGCCAGTTATGTCCCAAGACCGCCGAGCAGCTCGAGTCAAGTGGAGTTATGAAAAAGGTCACGGAGTGTCGTTCCCCTTGGGGGAAGTGAATCGGAAGTTCGACAGTCTTGCGAATGGAGGAGTTGGAGGTCCCGTCGAAAAGTCTTAGTGGGATGGGCGTAATGTCTTGGTACTGAAGGTTGTATCTAGATGCTAGTTTTGAATCGAGGAAACAGTGTGTCGATCCTGAGTCAACGAGCGTGTTCAGATATTGTCCTGGTAGGGAGTCGGAGGTTAGACGAATGGTCAGCACGTTTGGGCTTGAGAGGGTGGATGCGTTGAGTCGGAGTATGACGGGAGTGTCGACAGCTTCAGAACGTTCCTTCATTCGTGCTGGGGTTGTCATTGCCGAGTCGGTGCTTTCCTTCTTAGGGCATTTTTTGACCCTGTGGCCTGCTTTGCCGCAGAGTAAGCAAAGGTCCTGCCTGAAGCGGCGTTGTCGTTCCAGGGGCGTGAGTTTCCCATTTTTGTCAAGTTTGGGCGTCCGTTGGGGGTCGAGCGTCTGGGTGGGTTCCTTGGTGATTTCAGACTTTCGTTCCCAGTATCGTGCATCAATGGATCAGGACAGGAGGCAGAGTTCCGTCAGGGAGGATGGCTTTCCTGTCCTGGCTATTTCGTCCTTAATTCTTCCTGGGAGCCCCTTGTAGTATTGGTGGCGAAGGGCGGAGTCGTCCCAAAGGGTACGGGTGGCAAGGCGGCTGAACTCGACCATATATTCCATGATGTGTTGGTCGTCACACATGTGGAGTTTCTCGAGGTCCAGTTCCGCCTCACCTTCCGGGTCATGGGGGCCAAAATTTGTTTTGAGTTCGGAGGTGAATTCGTTATAGTCGTGGAGCCAGAGGGGTTCGTCATGGGCGGTGAAGGTGGGTTCGAAGTAGTCCAGGGCGGTTCCGGTTAGATATGATAGCACATAGGTTACTTTGGTGCTACTGGTGTTGAAGGTTTCTGGGTCATCCCAAAAAATTAGGTTACACTGTACGAGGAAGGTTTGTAATTTTCTGGGGTTGGAACCATCGAAAGGGTCTGGGTTTCGAACCTGTGTGGGGGGTTTCGATTTCCTAGGGGTAGCTAGGCTGTTTGCTAGCGTAGTGATGGCTTTGGCGAGATTGATCATGCTTCCCAGTGGTACGGGGGCGCTCTTCAAGAGTGGTGCCCGTAGAAAGAGGGGTCTGGCGCATGCTCATAAGAACCTTGTTCGTGTCTTATTTTTTCATGACGATCAGGAGTGTGAGTACGAATATACTGTTAAGTCCGTGTGTCAGGCGCTTAGCTAGTACTTCTGAAGGGGTTTTCCGGGTTAGTGCGAGGGTCCGTAACGGGGCCGAAGACTGAGGCGGAAGTCGGACGGACTACGGACGGGGGCAGAGGCACCGGAAACTTAGGGTAGGTCACAGAATAGTTCAATCCGGTCACTGAGGTGTTCGAGGTCGAAGGGACTTGGCTTCAACTTATGTGTTGCGTCCTCCTCGATCGTCTGTCCCTAATTTCGGAAAGGAGGCGGGAGTTTACTGGAAATGAATCGGAAACTGGTGGGAGACTAAATCGATATTCGTACTGGCAAACAGTCCAGTCGACTGTCAGACTATATACATGTGGCTTATCCTTGTAATATTTTTGCCGGTCATAAAACAAGAAGAAAAGGAGTACAAGGGGTCAATAGTAAGGAAGAACAAGGGAGTAAGGTACGCGATACTAGCGCGTCGGTTATCAAGATGCGGAAACCTAGGTTACGGGAATCGGAATCGGACTAGTGGTGGTTTGGACAGATGTTACGGGAATAGGAACGGGAACAGGAACGGGAACAGGTCCGTGCTTCGATGGTCGGGGAGGGTTCGGAAACGGGGGTGGGTGATTGTGGGGTTGGTGTGGGTTTGTTGGAGGCATGGGGCATAACAGATATCGGAGTAATTGAAGATGAAGTGTCGGTAAAAGTTGGCAAATCCGAGGAAAGACTGAATGTCTTTGATTTTTCAGGGTTCGGGCCATTCCTGGATGACTTTGACTTTGTTGTCGGCCATGGTCAGGCCCTTCAGAGAGAGAATGTATCCGAGATACTCCATGGTGTTGGTGTGGAAGAAGCACTTGTCTGCCCGGGCATATAAGTGGTTTGCTCGGAGGGTCGGAGGACTTCCTTGATGTGGTTTCTATATTCTTCTAGATTGTCGGAGTAGATCAGGATGTCATCCAGGTATACTAGTACAGATAGATCTAAGAGGTCGGAGAAGACGTCGTTCATGAATCGCTGGAAGGTGGCCAGGGAGTTGGTGAGTCCGAAGGGCATCACACTCCATTCAAAAGATCCATAGCATGTGGGGAAGGCGGTCTTCCATTCATCGCCTTCTCGGATGCATACCAGGTGGTACGCATGTCGGAGATCTATCTTGGTGAATATTCGGGCCTTTTGGGGACTATCCAGGAGGTCGGAGATTCGGGGAAGTGGGTAGCGATCCTTCTTTGTTATCTTGTTTAGTCCACAAAAGTCGACGCATAAGCATAGTGATCCATCTTTCTTTCGGGCGAAGAGGACTGGAGCACCCCCAGGGGAGCATGAGGGTCATATAAACCCTGTGGATATGTTCTCATCTAAAAACTCTCAGAGGGACTTTAGTTCACTTTTGGAGAGAGAATAGATCGGACCGAATGGGGATGATGTGCCTTCCTCCAGTTCGATCTTGAGGTCGTAGGGTCGGTGAGGGGCTAAGGTGTTGGCCCGAGTTTTGCTGAAAACGTCTTTGAACTCATGGTACTTGCTCGGAACATTGCTCAGGTCTATCGGACCTTCTTTGGAGTCTTGGCGGTTGGAGAGGAAGAGCTGGAAGGTTTGTGTGCCTTCCATTCTTGATATTTGGGCAAAAGCTGCTGCATTGACTAGGGCGACTTTTGGTGCCACGAGCTGTGGTTTCGGAGGAGACGGAGTTTCGGATGAGCACGGAGTCATAGCTGCTGGCTCGGATGGTACCTGGAGATTAGTTGTGGTCGGAGAGCCGAACGATATACTGCCCAATACCCAGTCAATCAACAGATTGTAGCGGGTGAGCCAGTTGTGTCCGAGGACTGCCGAGCAACTAGAATCCAACGGAGTTGCGTAGAATGTAATGGTGTATTGCTCCCCCATTGGGAAGCGAACGTGGAGGTCGATGGCTTTTCGAATTATGGAGTTGGAGGAGCCATCGAAGAGTTGGAGTGGAATCGGAGTGATGTCATAGGTTTGGAGTTGATGCTTTACAGCATAGTCGGAGTCCAGGAAGCAATGAGTTGATCCTGAGTCTATTAGAGTGTCAATATATGGTTTCAAGGTGGAGATGGATGGTCAAGGAGTTCAGACTGGAAAGAGTGGATGCGTTGAGTCTCATCTCCATTGGTGCATCATTGGATTCAGCACAGCCCCTAACTGATGCTGGAGTTGAAGGGCTGCTTAGAGATTTTTTGACTCCGAGGTATCTTCTACTTCAGAGATCGTTGCCTTGGTCGTGCTTTCTACGATAGTAGTTGCACATCCTTTGGCGGCGGCAGAGGTTGATTTGGGACATTCCTTTGCGACATGACCGGTTCTTCCACAGAACAGGCAGAGGTTGTGCTCGAAACAGCGTTGTCATTCTTGAGGCGTGAGTTTGCCATCTTTGCCGAGTTTCGTGCTCATGTCCAAGGTTGGCTTATTTGGGGTTTGGTTGGGGTTCGGAGGTCTGGTGCTCGTACTTGCGATCGGAGCAGTTGGTGCCCTGTTCCTGTCATACGGACGTTCAGGGGCTTTGGACATGGAGGCTTCCCGAGACATTTCGGAGCGCCTTTCCTAGTAACGGGAGTCGATCGACTGAGACAGTCATTGTAGTTGTAGTAGGGAGTCGGGCTTTCCTACGCGGGTGATTTTGTCTTTGATCCTATTGGGTAGGCCATTGTAGTATTGGCGATGGAATGCGGAGTCTCCCCACTGAACACAAATGGTGAGCCTGTTGAATTCCACCATGTACTTTGTGATGCATTGGTTGTCACGCATTCGGAGGGCTTCGAGGTCAGCTTCGGCCTCTCCTTCTGGATCGTGAGGGCCGAAGTTGGCTTTGAGTTCGGAGACAAATTCCTGATAATCGTAAAGCCAGTAGGGGTCTTCTTCGGAGGAGAGGCCAGGTTCGAAGTAGTCCAAGGCAGTGCCCGTTAGATACGATAGTATATAGGTTACTTTGGCACTGTCGGAGTCAAAGGCGTCAGGGCGGTCTCGAAAGTTTAAGGTGCACTGCACCAAGAACGGTTGTAGTTTCTTGGCATCAGAGCCATCGAAGGGGTTGGGGTCTCGAATCTTGGTCCAAGCTGATGATTTCTTTGAGCCAGACAGATGTTTGGCTAACATGGTGATGGCTTCTGCCAAGTTGGCTTCACCAGGAGCGTCGTCCGAGGGTGGCATTGGGTTGTCTAGGAGCGGGTTTGACAAGTGTTCGGATGGTGGGTCTGGGGCTGGTAGAGGGTTTGGTGGCATATGGACGTCGGGTTCTGCAGCAGATAAGTTTGGGGTTAGGGATGCGTGGCATACCGAAGCTTCCGTAAGTCTTTGAACGGCTCTAATTCATTCGCTGCATCTCATAGATGATCAGGAGTGTTAGTTCGAATATACTATTAGCGTCCGAGTTCGTGTCAGGTCTGAGCTGACGTAAGTTGGTCCGAGTTGTGTGTTCGGAGTCGTAAGGACTTGGCTTCAACTTTAATGTTGCGCCCTCCTTGATCGTCAGTCCTTTATTTCGGAGGTTCGGATAAGATAAGTTTTCGGAGTTCAAGAGTGAGTGGGAATACAAGTTGATATTCGAAATAAGGTATAGTACAGAAGTCTGGAGGTATTTATACATGCGATCCTTATTGTAACTAATTAGGAATGATCAAGAGAACAATAAGACGAACAAAAACAGAGTACAAGAAGAATATACATTTGGTGTTACAATAAGACTATTGTTCAACGAAAAAGGAAGATGTCCGAGGTCCGAGGGTAACAATGTTGGTCGGGATCAGAGGTGGGAATGTAGGTTTGGACTTGGTTCGGAGTAGGGCCTTCTCGTAGCGCCCTATATCGGATGTCCGAGATGTCAGAGTTATATCATGGATATAACACCATTGGCAAGCATGAACATATATCCACTTGTTGACTTTCAGTCACATGAGTCTTCAGCATAGTTTGCGTCGCAGTATCCCCATGGTATCAAGTGGTCATGTTCGGCTTCCTCTCGTTTGGGATCCCTCTTGTACACAATTCCCATCTCTTTTGTTTTCTTGAGGTACCTCAACACTCTCTTTCCCACAATCCAATCCTGCTGACTGGGGTTCTTGTTTGATTGTGAAAGAAATTGTGTAATGTAGGCAATATCTGGACATGTTGACATAGCCGCATAGGTTAAGAATCCAGTAAGTGCTTGGTACCCTTTGATGTTCTCGTATGGTATGTTTTCATTGTTATGAAGGTGTGACCCTTTGTCTACGGGGGTGTTCACAGGGTTACACTCAGTTATGTTGAACCTTTGTCAACAACGAGTTGAATAAACATTGTGAAGAGAGAGGAATCTCCATTATAACCTCTGTGGCTTACAACCCCAAGCTAAATGGACGAGCCAAGAGGCAGAACAGAACCCTAATAGAGGGCACAAGAACGATGTTAAAAGATTCAGGGTTAGGAAAGGATCTCTGGGGAGAAGCAATTTCAACTCACATTTACATATGCAACAGGTGCCCCTTAAGTGTTCTCCCCAACAATGTAACTCCATTTGAAAAGGTTTTTGGCATCACACCATTGGTGGGGCACCTCTGGGTATTTGGCCCAAAGTGCTTCATAAAAGTACCAGATAAAATATGGACTAAACTGGACGACAAGGCAATAGAATGTCACTTAATCGGTTTTTGAGGGAGACTCCATTTATGTAGTGGTTGACGGCAATAAGAAAAAACACTGATCACAGAACAGGATTTTCATGGAGGGCAAAGGACATCGATGTGCCAGAAGCGAGACTACCATCATTGAAGTTCCAGCCGAAGTTGTGGGGAATGCCAACAAAAAGCCTAAAGCTGATGAAAACGGAACAAGAGGAAGGTGGTCTAGCTCAGAGGTGTGGGGAACCAAACAGATGAGATGATCTGAGCATCTCAAAGAACAAGGAGTTAGTGACAAAGTACTCGTAACAAAGGTTATTGGGAAAGAAACATTACCTGAAATAAAAATCCCAAGGGCCTATTCCGACACTATGAACTCCCCAGAAGGCAAACTATGGAAAGATGCAATGGATTATGAAATGAGCAAACTAGAAGAAATGTGCACATGGGACGAGATTGACCAAAAAGACTTACCAGATGATACACAAGTCCTTCCAGGGATGTGGGTTCATACAATAAAAAGCCTCAAATCCAGGGAGCAGAAGTTTAGGTCTAGATGGGTTGTTCAAGGTGATCAGCAAAAAACTAATATTTCTCTAAGTAATACCTTTGCACCGGTGTCTCATATATCTTTGCTCAGGATTTTGCTGGCTTTTGCAACCATCAAAGATCTAGGTATTTTCACTTGGGACATTGACTTGGCCTACCTTCATGGGAAAATAGACCACAACATATACATCAAGTTCCCTGATAGTTATGATAAACCAGGCAGAATTACAAAGCTTAACAAAGTGTTATATGTCTTACCTGAGGCTGCACACATCTGGAGAGAGGATCTTGAGAAGAAATTGAAGGCCTTAGGATTTGCACCACTAGGGAGCGACACAGGAGTCTTCATTAGGCAGTCACAAGGTGGCATCACAGCTATTGACATGCATGTAGATGACAGTACTGGGATATGCTCAAGTGAGGGGGAGGAATTGAGCCTTAAGGCCAGTATTTAAAAATTCTACAAAATCAAAGAAAAAGATACTTCTAAACTGTTCAAGGTACTCGGAATACTAGTAACAAGAGACACTCACCTGGGAACACTAAAATTATTGCAATCCAAGTATATTGACTCAATGCTCCAAACTCGCTACCATTGTCCGTCCTCAAGGTATGTACTCATTTCTGGAACTTTGTTTCTATTGCTTTGTCTAGGTCGATGATAGCTTTGATGGCTTCTCCTTTGTGTTTCAGATTGAATATGAAACCAAACCCCAAATAGTTGTCATTGATTACAAGACAGAATTTGGCATGTATCCACCTAGCCTCAGGGCTCATTGGACCAATCAGGTCAGCATGCAGTGTCTCAAACAGACAATTATCCCATTCTTTGTGGTTTTCAAAGGGTTTTTCGTCCATCTTCCCCACTATGCAATCGTTGCAGATTCCATTCAACTGTGCGTCCGTAACTTCCATCCCTTTTACAATATTAGTATTGACCATTTTTAGAAGTATTATATCGCCCCGGTGACCTAATCATTGGTGCCAGGTAGACAGATCAGTGGCCGATGTGTCCCTTTTGATTGCTGCCATAATGCTTCCTTGTGAAGGTATGATTTTCATTTTGACTTCATATAACTCTCCTCCTAAAGAAGCTTTGGTAAAGACCTTGTTGTGTTTCATGATGTGAATGCTACCTCCATGATACGACTTTCGAACCCTTTTTGATCTAGAACCTTTAGGAACAGGATCTTTCCATCTGCTCCTGGGACATGCATGACTTGGGTGAGCTGGATCCTTGTGAGTTTTCCTCTATATTCAACATCTGCAATAATGTCACCTTTGCCTACTCCTTCTACTGTGTTATTTCCAAATGTCTTTATAGATTGTCATATTTGCAATAAGAAGCAAAATCTTCACGATTTGGACTGACATGAACTGTAGCAGCAGAGTCGGCATACCACACATCTGTTTGTCCACTGGATCCATAGGATCCATATCCCCATACAATGTGTGTATCTGAGACTGTCTTGACAGTATTTGTGGTTCTTGGGTCTTTCTTTCCTTTAAACCATTCAGGATACTGACCCTCTTGTCTGCCTCGTTTTGCCCAACATTTGGCTTTGAAATGTCCCGTTCTGTTACAGTTATCACATTATAAGTTTGACTTCCCACCAGTCTGGAATACAACATTTGGATCAGTGCCACTCAATGTGAGTCCTTGTCTCCTGTTCCACTTGGTGCTGAGATAGGAGATCACTACCCTTGGGTCTATTACTCCCCCTAGAGTTCCTATCACTGGATCTCAGGAGGGTGTTAGCATAGAAAGTGTAATGATGCCAGCAAATTGCTCATCAGGTATGTTTACACCAAGTCCCCCACATGCCTCTCTTAACTTTTAAAGTTCAGCTAAATGAGTGGGTACAGTTTCCCCACCACCTTCTATATATCCTTTTGCTTGCAAATGTGTTTGGGCCAGATTTTGGGCAATAGGGTCGGTCTGTGCATATCTCCCAAGTAGTCCATCCCAGGCAGCTTTTCTGAAGAGCAGTCTAGGCCCACTTGTACATTGGGGGTGATATTCATTAGTATAGTGGGGAGGGCTTGTGCATTGACTTCCTCCCACTTGGCTATCTTGTCAATATCATTGGTCGTAGGTTTAATAGTAGTTCCTGACACATATGGCCATAACTTTGATCCTTTCAAGTAAGCAGTTATTCTCGTCTTCCAAAAGGTCCAGTTGGAGCCATTCTCATCTAAATGTTCCGATTCATCATATCTGAGGATCTTGAATCCATCAGCCATTGTTATATATGTTATGGTCAAGGTATGTCAATGTTGTTCTTTTCTAGTTGTGGCCGGGGCCCATAACCTGTTAAAAGGGCTAAATACAAAGTATTTAGTGTTTGTCACGAAGAGCTCTGATTATTTAGAAGTCTCTACCTAAATACAAAGTACTATTGCAAAGGGTAAGTCAGAATGGGAAGATTTTATGGAAGATTTGATACTCACTTCAGTGTTCATTACGAAGCACTGAAGTGACTGGAATCTTAACAGACTACTTATATATGTGTGAAAAGACAATAGGAAAAATAACTATGTCTAAAAGGAGATGACAATAGAGAAAAGGAATAACATTGGAAAGGGATGATAATAATGGAAGAAGTGTTGACAATGGTAGATGGTTAATCATATCCACCAGAATAAGTGTTTGGTCTGGACTAAATCACATACCCTAATCTTAACAGGCTGTTCCTCAGTTTTGGCATTTGCATCATAGTGTACCAAATCAGGTTTGTCCTCTGCCAGATGGGGTTCTTGATCATCATTGTCATAGTCTGCATATTTGATGTCATCGTTGACTACCTCTTCGATACATGGTTCTTGCTTGAAGGAGGAGGTGAGGCACTACAGTTTGACTGCTGGCAGGGTGTAACCAATGAGAAGGGGTGGGGTGCCAGAGGCTTCATGCTCCCTTCATTGATTTACTATGGGGTGAGCTGATTGTCATCCATGTGGGCTGTTGATCTAGTACATGGGGGCATAATTGTAAGAACTGATTTGGCACAGAAAGCAGTGTCACTCTGAATATACTGTTATGACTTGGTAAAACTGAGGAGTTGGTCAAGTCCTGCAGACCATGTGGGGTGGCTAGGCTTCAACATGCTCATGCATTGCACCCTGCTGTTCCATGCGTGCCACTGATTTGAACAGGAGAGTGACCCAGGAAGATGCAGAGAGTGTCGACCTAAGAGAAGAACTTTAGACAGGAAAAACATGGACAAGGGGATGTGAACCAAGTTGATATTTAGAGTGAGGAACTATCTACATACATCTGCTACTTATATAGGTTAAGAAGCAAGATGTAGAACAGGGTGGCATAAGGAATGGAGAACAATAAGGTATGAAGAATCATATGGAGGTATTGTCCACAGTGATCAAGAATAGAATAAGCAATGTAAGCAAGAATAGAATGATGAAATATGGCTGAGAATAAGAAAATGAGGGAGAGGATGAGAATAGAACAATGGAAAATTGCCAAAGATAAAACAATAGGGCCACAACCAAATAATAAAGGAATAATAAGTGTCCTGAGGAAAACAGATAAGGGAATGGATGGAAAATGAGAGAATAGTAGGGGATAGAGGGGATGGGATAAGAGGGGTGGTCCAGATAATGTTTTTGGATGTGCTAAGCCAAGACCGTATGATAGTGAGGGATGATATGGGTGAGGGTTGGTTAGTCCATATTGCTGAGTAAACTGGGACTCAGTATCGTGGACTTGACAGCAAC
>QLPG01024192.1:0-11305 GCA_003314385.1 Gomphus sp. MG54 | reverse complement strand
AAGGGTTGTTCGGTCGGTACTACCGAGTGAACCAGAGCTTGGTATCCGGGGCTTGACAGTATTGACCAAATTAGCAGTACTAGATCAAGAGAATTCTAAGGGGGAATAAAATAAAGGGATAAACTATAAGTGGATGCTGATTCGATCAAGCATGCAAGGTGGGTTACCGAGGATTCTTAGCACCCAATCAGATAATGGAAGAATTAAAAGAAAATGAGGAGAAACAGAAGCATTGATCTAAACCTCACTACTTGCACTTCCCGAGTCAATGCAACTCTTGGTATGCTTGGAGACTAGTAGATGGCAGACTAGTTTTTGGTTGCCTGGGCTGATTCTTCAGCATTGGCATCTGAGGCATCAGTTGCCTGGAGAATGGAGTCAGAAGTTATAGTTGCACAGCCCTTGGTTGCTTTGAGGCATTCGGTGACTTTGTGATTACTTGTGGCACAAAGGAGACACAGGTTGTTGTCTATGCTTCTTTGTCATTTGGTCAGAAGGAGCTTGCTGTCCTAGGTATTGGGCAGTATTACCTTTAAGACCTTGGAACCAGCGTCTATTCCAACCCCTCTGGCTACTTTAGCTCATAGCACCTTGCTTCCTTGTGACCCTTTGCCACCTCTGAAGCAGATAGCTCCTCAGATAGTACTAGTCAATGCTGATGCTTTTGTATATGCTTACAAACTAGAAGGCTCTCAGGCATTCTAACTTGACCTTGCCAACCTTGACAAATTTGCTCATGGGACAACAATGGTTGACTCCTCTATAACCCCAGACAACATCAAGCAGCATGTCCCCAAACATTACCACAACTTTGCTAATGTATTTAGCAAAGTTCAAGGCAATACTCTGGCCCTGCATAGGTCTTATGACCTCAAGATCAACCTCAAGGAAGGGACCTCGCCACCTCTTGGTCCCATCTATTTGCTCTTAGTTTCTGAACTTCAATCACTTCACAAATTCCTCAAAAAACACCTCAACATAGGCTTTTTTGGCCTATCCCACTCTTTCCATAGAGCACCTGTACTATTTGTATAAAAGAAGCTGATGGCAGGGAAGGTCTAATAAGACTGATAACTGACACACAGAGCAACAAGTGCCTTTGGGGCTTGTCAATATAGATGCTAAAGACAAGGCCCAAAGGTGCGCAATGGTGCGTCGTTATGGGCGCTTATTTAAGCGCCAGAGAACGCACATGCAAAAGAGAAAAGCGCAAAAGAGAACCAAAGATGCAAGTGCAAAACACAAATGCAGGGGAATAAAATCATGACTCAACAGAAGCATGGTTCCTTATGACTCTGTGTAGACTTTTGTAGTCTTAACAGGATCATAAAGAAAGACCAGTACCTGCTCCTACTGTAGAGTTACTCTAGTAAATTAATACCTAAAAGCCTGCATGCACTGGTTCTTTTCTGTGGCAGGATATATTACAGTCATTCGGCACAGCTGGATTATGGTCTTTGACTTATGAGGCCACTATCTGGCATGTAATGTAGGATATAAAATAGAACTTAGCATGATATGTGACTATGTGTGACCTGTTATGCAAATGCATCACACTGACTAAGACTTGGACTTTGGCTTTGGACTTGAGTACAATAGTCTAGATGTTTCTAGACTAGTCTTGACTTGGACTTGGAGACTTGACTTAGGACTTTAACTTGAGAACTTGTTATTACAGAGGTGAGCCAGAGGCCTTTATGTATATACAAAAACCAAGCAACAATGTGAGAGGTTGTATCAGGCTTCGGTAATGCCAAGGGGCGGGGCAGATAATGGCCAACTCCTGCAGGCCAGAAGTAGTGGCTTTGGCTTTAATGTACTCATAGGTTGCACTCTACTCTCTGTGCATGCCACTGATTTGCAACAGATGGGATACTGTCAAGTACATGTACTGAGGCCCGGTAGTTCGGCAGTGCTGACCAAGTAACCAGCCTGTGACCAAGTCACATACTTAATATGCCGTTCTCAGCTTGGCTATCAAGTACACGTACCGAGACCCATCTATTTGGCATTGTCAACCGAGCAACCATCCTATATCCACGACCAAGTCTCCACGCTGCATGCATAACACTTGGAACGCCAGTATCAGCTCGGCATGTCCACTGTCCACACTCCCTGTCTTCACCCTTCGGTCCATCTCCCCTCGGGACCTCCTGTCCTTGTATTATCCCCGGTCATGACTCCATTTTTTATACTCGGCCACTCCCTATTGTCCTATCCTTGGCTACGTCTCTATTATCTTATTCCTTATTGTTTTATCCCTGTTTTGCATCCCTTCATTCTAATTTTATCTATTGTGGACAATAACCACATGCTCTGCATACCTTGTTGTCCCACATTCCTTATTCCACATGTCGCTTCTTAACCTATATAAGTAGGACATGCATGTACATATTTCTTCATTCTGGGTATCAACTAGGCTTAGGCCCTTCTACCTTCTTCTCCTCTGTTAAGTCCTCAACTCGGGCCGGCATCATCAGCATCCTCCCAAGTATCTGTCTGTTGCAAATAGGTGGCATGCATGGCAAGTAGGGCGCAATGCATGAGTATATTGAAGCCAACGCCACTACTCTTGGCCTGCAGGACTTGGCCATAGTCCACCCAACCTTTTTGACAACAACCCTCAGCAGTACCGAAGTCCATCAGTACCTGAAGCTTGACATCGGCACATCTACCATCCACATCCCTCATTTCCATTCCTCATCCCCATTCCTTATCCACCTTATCTTATTCACCAACCCAATAATCCTACCCATTCCACTCCTCCTTCCTTGACCCATCTCACCTTGGGACATCCTGTCCTTGTTTTATCCACAGCTACAACACTGTTGTCCTATGGTCTGAAACTCTCTATTGTTCTGTCCTCAGCTACATTCCTATTATTCTATTTTTGTTATCATATCCCTGTCTGCATTCCTTCATTCTAATTATACTTGTTGTGGACAATACTCCCACATGCTCTGCATACCTTATTGTCCACATTCCTTATTCCACATGTCACTTCTTAACCTATATAAGTAGGACATGCATGTCCATAGTTCTCCATTCTTGGTATCAACTATGCTTAGGCCCTTACCTTTTCCTCCCTCTGTAAAGTCCTCTACTCGGGCTGATACCTTCGGTACCCCTGGGTATCTTCTCTGTCCCAAATCAGTGGCATGCACGGCAAGTAGGGTGCAACGCATGAGTATGTTGAAGCCAAAGCCACTACTCCCGGCCTGCAGGACTTGGCCGCTGCCCGCCCATATCTTTGGAATTCCCAAAGCTTGACAGATACTCAGGAGGATGCCAATGATGCTGGCCCAAGTAGAGCACTTAACAGAGGAGGAGAAGGTAAAAGGGCCTAAGCCTAGTCGATACCCAGAATGAGGAAATATGTACATGCATGCCCTACTTATATTGGTTTTAAGAAGCAACATGTGGAATAAGGAATGTGGGACAAAGGTATGCAGAGCATGTAGGTATTGTCTACAATGAGTAAAATTAGAATGAAGAAATGTAAACGGGGATAGGACAATGGAAAATAGAATAATAGGAGTGTGGCCAATAGGATAATAGGGAGTGCCCAACCATAAAACAATAGGGTTAAGGCTGAGGATAGAACAAGGACAGAATGTCCTGAGGTGAGGCAGGTCAAGGATTAAGGAGCAGAGGGGGTGAGATTAATAGATGGTGAATGAGGTAAAACGAGTGAGGGATGGGGATGAGGAATGTGGATGGTGGATGTGTCAAGCTGAGACCAGTGTACAACGTGATTTGTATGTGGTGTGAGCACTTGTATGTAGACATAGGATGACTGTCCGGTCAGCACTGCTGAGTTATCAGAATCTTGGTACATGTACTTGACAGGTTAGTTATGTCAGTTAAATGACAAAGCACGAGAACAAAGTATACAAAAGAGGAAACTATGGAGAAACTCTGGAGAAATGGTACAGCATCGAGGCTGCACAAATAGGGGCTAGGGGCTATGATAGGGGGAGACTAACCAAAAAGGTAAGGATGATGAGTAACAATGAGAAAAGACTAACAGAATAGAAAACAGGTCTGAGTCAAGCCAAGAAAAGGAGAAATATATAAAAGAAACAATAAGGAAGTCCACCAATACACATCTAACAATCTTGTCTACTACTCCTGAGGGGCCTTGGGATGAGTCAGGGGACTGAGTTATCTCGGAGTATTTCCAGGTCACAGGCAACATATTTCTACAATTTCTCCAGTATCCAATTCAAGGATATGGGTCTGGGAGTAGGAGGTAATAGGTATATGGTCATGCACTCTCATCTTGTGGTTAAGAGTGAGTCGAATAGAGTGGGTGGGGTAATCAGGATGGGATGATGCTCTGAACTCTGCCTCATATTCCACTCTACTCCTATCACGATATGCTAGTCTAGATATCATTCCAAGAAATATGTATGATTCTCAGCTTTCTGGGAAATAGATTGCATCTCCTATCACATATGACTGAGTGTAGACTGGATGGGATCTTCTTCTGAGTGAGAAATGTGCTAGGGTAGATATGCAAAGATAATGATGTGTTAATGGTTCTGCCTGGATATGTGTGTCCTGGGTGTTGTAGTGTTGCATGGGAATGAGCTCTGAAGAAGACATGATGACAAATTGGGAGTCTGAATATTGGAGTGCTGAATAGAATGGTTGGCTGTGTGATGTGGCAACAGTGAAGTTGATATGGGATGAGTGCCATCAGAGTTGAATTTGTAACATGGTTGAGATCAATCGCTTTACTGTCACCACTAATCTCTGTCCTTTTAGATGCTCCCAAGAAAGTTCACATCTATATGAAGATCAACCTCTGACATGCCTATCACCTCATTTGAATCGCAGAAAGAGACAAATGAAAAACAGCTTTCAGGACTTGCTATAGATCCTTCAAATGGCTTGTCATGCCCTTTGGTCTCTCAAATGCCCCTATGGCCTTCCAACAATTCATGAATGATATCTTTGGTGACCTGTTGGGCATCTGCACTATCATCTACTTGGATAAGATTCTCATCTACTCCAATGATGAGACATTGCACATTGAATATGTCAGAGAAGTTTTGTAATGACTATAAAAGCACAGTCTGTATGCCTATGAAGATAAGTGTTCCTTCCACCAAACCTTGGTGGAATACCTTGGGTACATTTTGTCACCTGAGGGGCTCACTATGACAGAAGACAAAGTCCAGTGCATTTTACAATGGCCCAAACCTCAGAAGGTTAAGGATGTCCAGTCCTTCCTTGGCTTCACAAACTTCTACAGAAAGTTCATTGACAATTACTTGGCAATCACCATTCCCCTTACCAGACTAACACAAAAAGGTTTACCATGGAACTTCACCAAGGAGTGTAGAGAAGCTTTCAATAAGCTTAAGATAGCATTTACTTCTGCACCCATCCTAACTCATTGGGTTCCTAACAATCCTTTGATTGTGAAGACAGATGAATCTGATTATGCCCTTGCTACCATTTTCTCTCAGCAAACCTTGGACAGAGAACTCCACCCTATAGCATTTCATTCCTGAACTTTCACCTCACCCAAACTTAATTATGATATTCACAACAAAGAGCTTCTCGCTATCTTTGAAGCTTCTCAGCATTGGAATTACTACTTGGAAGGTTCAGCAGACCTGGTTAATGTCATCACAGATCACAAAAGTTTGGAGTACTTCTGTACTACCAAACTGTTGACCAGACAACAAGCTAGGTGGTCTGAATACCTCTCCCAGTTTAACCTTGTTATATAGTTTAGACCCAGACAGCTTGGTACAAAACCCAATTCACTCACTAGATGATAGGACATCTACCTTAAGGAGGGGATGAGTGACTATGCCACCATTAACCCCCAAAACCTTAGGCCAGGCTTTATGCAACCACAGCTACAAACCTTACTGAACCTGTCTTAAGAGCAACTATACTCATGGATACCAAATGAATCCTCACCGACATTCATCAACATCTTGCCTCTGACACCACAGCTCAGAAACACCTTGGATCCACTGAAGACCCCAAGTGGCAGACCAACCCAGATGGCCTACTACTCTTTGATGGATGAATCTATGTTCCTGAGGTTCAAGACTTCTGCTTACAAGTCTTACAGTTCAAACATGACCACATTCTGTCAGGACACTTCAGGATTAATAAGACCTTAGACCTCCAACGAGACTTCAATTGGCCTGGAATCAGATCCTACATCAAGGAGTATTTCAAATCCTGTACCAAGTGCATGCAAAGTAAACCTTAATGACACAAGCCCTATGGACTACTCAAGCAACTCCCCATCCCAGAGAAACCTTGGAATTCAATATACATGGACTTCATTGAACAACTTCCAGCATCCTCTGAATTTATGGCCATTCTAGTCATCATCAACCACTTCTCAAAGCAAGGCCTCTTCATTCCCACCACTGATACAATAACCTTGCAGAAGCTTGTGGAACTCTTCATTCTACATGTGTTCTCCAAGCATGGCATACCCACCCACATAACCTCTGACTGAGGTTCAGAATTTGTGTCACACTTCTGGCAATCTCTTGGGAAGGCCCTAGATATGAAACTATACTACACTTCTGGATACCACCCCAAAGGTGACAGGCAGACCAAGTGTACTAATCAAACATTAGAACAGTACCTCTGTGTCTACTGTAACTACAAGCAGGACAACTGGGCCTCACTCCTCCTGTTAGCAGAATTCACCTACAACAACACTCCCAGTACTACCATGAGAGTCACACCATTCTTTTCCAACAAGGGCTACTACCCCAACCTGACCATCTACCCCAAATGAGACCTCACATCCTCATGAGCCCAAGACTTTGTAATTTCCCTGGACAAACTTCACTAACAACTTTGCCAAGCTATCATTGATGCCTAGCAAGTCTACCAATCCTTGGCTGTGTCAAGCTTTGGGAATGCCGAGATGTTGGATGGGAATGGCCAAGTCCTACAGGCCAGAAGTAGTGGCTTTGGCTTCAACATACTTGTGCATTACACCCTACTCTTCTGTATGTGCCACTGATTTGAAACAGACAGGGTACTCAGGAGGATGCCAATGATGCCAGCCTAAGTAGAGGACTTAACAGAGGAGGAGAAGGTAAAAGGGCCTAAGCCTAGTTGATACCCAGAATGAGGAAATATGTACATGCATGCCCTACTTATATAGTTTTAAGAAGTGACATGTGGAATAAGGAATGTGGGACAATAAGGTATACAGAGCATGTGGGTATTGTCCACAATGAGTAAAATTAGAATGAAGGAATGCAAATGGGAATAGAATAATAAAAGATAGAATAATATGAATGTGGCCAAGGATAAGACAATAGGGAGTGCCCGACTATAAAACAATGGTTGTGACCAAAGATAAAACAAGGACAGAAAGTCCCAAGGTGAGGCAGATCGAGGAATGAGGAGTGGATGAGGTGGGATTAATGGATGGTGATTGAGGTAAGGTGAATGAGAAATGGGGGCAAGGAATGTGGATGGTGGATGTGCTAAGCCGAAACTGGCATACCAAGTAACTTACATGCAGCTTGGATACTTGGGCATGGACGTAGTCCAATTTACTTGGTCAGCACTGCTGAATTACTGGACACTCGGTATGTGCACTTGACAGGCTGACACCAAATGACTTTCTGCACCTGAGTTTGAGATTGGCAACCTCACATTCATCCAAGTGCAATTCTTTAGAACCATGTACCCTACTAAGAAGCTGGCTGAGAAGTTTTTGGGTCCTTTTGAAATCATAGCTCATCCTGCTACTCACTCAGTTACCTTGAAACTTCCAGATTACATAGAAGGAGTACATCCTATCTTCTACATTTCGATGCTCGAACCAACCTCATCCAACACCATTCTGAACCATGTGCAGCTGCCTCCGCCTCCTGTCATAATTGATGGAGAACCAGAGTTTGAAGTTTCTGAAGTTTTGAACTCCAAGATCAACAACAGGTGTAAGGCTTGCAAGCTACTATACTTGGTTCAATGGGCAGGCTATGAAGGAACCAATGAGGAAACCTCATGGATCCTTGTAGCCAAACTTTATTATGCTTCCAAACTTGTTCAAGATTTTCACAAGTCTTATCCATCCAAGCCAGGACCTCTACCTATCTCTCAAGTTCTCATATTCTTACTTGACTTCCAAGAAAAATCATTATATTCTGGAACAATTAAATGTCAAACCCAAACCATTCTTCCTCTTCAACCACTTCTTTCCTCTAAAAAGACCTCTATCCTGCTTACCCTACCATTCAACTCTCTGACCTTGTTCTTGATTTCCCTCATTTTGCCCAGAAGTTTCCTCACAACCTTGGACAAATCCTTGATCGAGTCTATAAGGGCAATGACCAGAGCAATGCAAATCTACAAGGAGTCAACTAGATTCCTATAATAGATAAGAAAGTCCAAAGATCATAAAGCAAGAACAGAATACTATGTCCCAATCTTGATCTCCTCACTGACATTGAGGGGTGACATGTCACCCTGATTCCCAATGGAGTTATCCTATAAGAAATGTAGTAACAGATTGGATATCAGAGAATAGAAATGACAGAACAGAAATGCAAAATAAGGAAAGTAGAGTGGAACATAAAAGGAAAATATTAAAAGTATTAAAGGTGAAGATGGATGTATGAGCATATGGAGGACAGACATAATGAGTGGAGTGTATTGAATATTGCATGTGACACCAAGACAGATACATGAGGTGCATTGAATTTGAAGGCTGATGAGCATATGGTTGAAAAGATGAATGAGGTGGAGTTAGGCTAAACAGGGCTGGTTTGAATAGTCAGGCATGCTGGCATAATGGTTCCTAATACAATGACAGGAGAGATGCTTGGAGTAACGGTAGTGATAGGAGGGGGGAGTTGAGCTGGAACCTTTGCCAAAGTTGAAGTCATAACCCTCACTGAGGTCAAGGCTTGCACAGGAGTTGTACTCCTCCCAAGAGAAACTGAACTCAAGGAAGGAAAAGAGGAGTAGCAGGTCAGAAAAGATAATCAAGATCAGGAGGTGTCAACAACTCAGAAAAAGAATCGACCCTAGCTCTATTCCTTGGACTCCTCCCAATCATGCTAACCTCATTAACCTTGCTTCATGGCCTATCCTCACCCTCATCTGAATCCAAATCCACCACTAAGACCTCAGCCTTCTCATTTCCATTGTCTTTCATAGCACCTTTAGCTTTTGCCCCACCCATACCTCATGTGCTCCTACCTTACTGAGAGATACTACAAGAAATACCTCACTGAGTATACACCACACACAAGCTCTAAAATCCACCGCCCCATCATCCATCATTCAACACAAACACAAATTTTCCCAACACCTGCAATGGGTACAGATCTCCTTGGCATACATCGCATGAAGCTACTCTCCCTCTAGAGTAGACTTTGAGGGCACCCTCCAATAAAATATTGGGTTCACCTTACCTGACTCCAAATTATGCATCAACTGGAGCTTTGATTACTAATGGCAATCAGCAAAATGTAGTGAAATGAAAAGTCAGACAACTTACTCTAAAACTCTGATAAGTCAAACCTTCAATCCAAGAAATGCACATGTCATGCAAACCCCATATGGTTTTGGGCCTTCCAAACCTCAGGATTGACCTTGATGTAATGATCGATCCTGATGAGCTTGTTAGACTTATTAGCAATGCATGCCCAACTAAAGTTAGAAGTGGTAGGAGAGGTTAGCTGATTGGTAACTGGTTTTGACATACTGGCCATCACATTCAATAATTACCACCCACCCAGAACCCCCCTTCTTTTTATACAAACCTTGGCAAAGTTCAAACTCAGTTATAGCTATGTCTGAACTTCACTACCATGGCCTTATAGGACTCAGCCATAAGGAGGGGATACTGTCATGGCCTTTCCAAATTCATATCTGCCCTAATCTCTGGTTCAAACTACATGGACACGTGTCCTCTTTAGGACAACTCCATTCAACCCACATGGACATGTCCTTAGTTTCAGCCAATCTACCTCCCTCAGTCCATACAATTCTCAGCCCTCCAACCAGACACTATACCCACTATTCACCAGTCACAACCTCACCTGACCTTTATCACTAGGCACCTTTTAATTTCCATTCCCTTATCTTACCAATTGACTCAACTCCACTTTCCAATTCTCAAAAAGGAAGTACATCAAGATCCCACTGAAGATCCCGTTCAGCTCCAACAGCAACTTGGTCACTAAGCTCACTTGGCCCTTTGTACTTTCGTTTCCTTGTTATTTTGGTCAGAGATCCTTTCCCCATTTATATTTCCCTTCTTCTCAGTTGCTAAAGATTACTGAAATTTGAAATACTTACTAGTATAAAACACACATGTAGAGTAGAAGTTCAGTAGTCTGATAATCAACTTAGAATTTGACTAGGCAAACCTTGCTCAGTCTCTGAGCTTTCTCCAAAGGGTTTCTACAACCTCACTCCACTCTGAACCTCTGTCTGAAGTTAGAGATTCAATGAGATTTGGATAGTGCAGCATATAAGCTGAAGCCAAGCCCTATCCCAAACCTCTGTGAAGTTTCAACCTCATCGAGATATACACATGTTAAATCCACGTGTCAGGTGCTTAGCTAGATACTTCCGGAAGGGTTTCCAAAGGTTCCGAGTGATTTCCAAGAGGGGGTTCATACTCCAGAGGCAGAGGGACTAGAGGTCATGGGTTCACAGGTGGAAAGAGAAAGGTGGAAAGATGGGAAGCACCAGGGGCTTAGGACTGTTTGCAGTATTAGGTTGTTCGACTAGTCGTTCGAGTTGTTTGAGGTCACAGGGACTTGGCTTCAACTTATATGTTGCACCCTCCTTGATCATCTGTCCCTAATTTCGGAAAGTTGGAAAGTTTACTGGAACTGAATCAGAAACTATGACACAGAATTAAGTCGATATTCATACTGGCAAATAGTCCAGTTGACTGGTGTCTTATATACATGTAACTAATCCTTGTACTAACTTTTGCCAAGTAAAGACAAGGGGAGGAAAGAGTACAAGGGGCTAATAGAGAATGAAGAACAAGGGAGTAAGGTATGTGATGATCCTGCACGTTGTTTATCAAAAGATTGGAACCTAGGTCTTGGAATCGCAGAGGTTCAGGATTTCAGAACTTCGGGTTGATATAATGGATTTTCAGAAAGCAATTGTTGCAGGATTTAATGGTTGGTGTCAAGCGTCGAGTACTGACGGACTTTGGTACTGCCGAGGGGTGTTGGCGAAAGGTCGGGCAGACTATGGCCAAGTCCTGCAGGCCAAGAGTAGTGGCATTGGCTTCAACATGCTCATGTGTTGCGCCCTACTTGCCGTG
>QLPG01024186.1:0-13761 GCA_003314385.1 Gomphus sp. MG54 | reverse complement strand
GGAGTCCAATAACAAGTAATAGACAAGTAATAGAGAAAGGAGTGGATAAATCATGACAGTGAGCCAGTTGTGTCTGAGGACTGCCGAGCAACTAGAATCCAACGGAGTTATGTAGAACGTAATGGTGTGTTGCTCCCCTGTTGGGAAGCAAATGCAGAGGTCGATGCCTTTTCGAATTATGAAGTTGGAGGAGCCATTGAACAGTCGTAGTGGAATTGGAGTGATGTCGTAGGTTCGGAGTTGATGCTTTACAGCATAGTCGGAGTCCAGGAAGCAATGAGTTGATCCTGAGTCTATTAGAGTGTCAATATACATGGTTTCAAGATGGAGACGGATGGTCAAGGAGTTCGGACTGGAAAGAGCGGATGCGTTGAGTCTCATCTCCATTGGTGCATCATTGGGTTCAGCACAGCCCCTAACTGATGCTAGAGTCAAAGGGCTGCTTAGAGATTTTTTGACTCCGAGGTATCTTCTACTTTGGAGGTCGTTGCCTCGGTCGTGCTTTCTATGATAGTAGTTGCACGTCCTTTGGCGGCGGTGGAGGTTGACTTGGGACATTCCTTTGCTACATGACCGGTTCTTCCACAGAACAGGCAGAGGTTGTGCTCAAAACGGCAGTGTTGTTCTTGAGGCGTGAGTTTTTTGTCTTTGCCAAGTTTCATGCTCATGTCCGAGGTTGGCTTATTCAGGGTCTGGCTGGGGTTTGGAGGTCTGGTGCTCGTACTTGCGATTGGAGCTGTTGGCGCCCTGTTCCTGTCATACGGATGTTCAGGGGCTTTGGATGTGGAGGCTTCCTGAGACATTTCGGAGTGCCTTTCCCAGTAACGGGAGTCGATCAACTGAGACAGTCGTTGTAGTTATAGTAGGGAGTTGGGCTTTCCTATGCGGGTGATTTCGTCTTTGATCCTATTGGGTAGGCCGTTGTAGTATTGGTGACGGAGTACAGAGTCTCTCCACTGAACGTGAACGGCGAGCCTGTTGAATTCCACCACGTACTTTGTGATGCATTGGTTGTCGTACATTCGTAGGGCTTCGAGGTCAGCTCCAGCCTCTCCTTCTGGATCGTGGGGGCTGAAGTTGGCTTTGAGTTTGGAGACGAATTCCTGATAATCATAAAGCCAGTAGGGGTCTTCTTCAGAGGAGAGACTGGGTTCGAAGTAGTCCAAAGCAGTGCCCGTTAGATATGATAGTACATATGTTACTTTGGCACTGTCGGAATCAAAGGCGTCAGGATGGTCTCGAAAGTTAAGTTTAAGGTGTACTGCACCAGGAACGGTTGTAATTTCTTGGCGTCGGGGTCTCGAATCTTGGTCCGAGCTGATGATTTCTTTGAGCTGGACAGATGTTTGGCTAACATGGTGATGGCTTCTGCCAAGTTGGCTTCACCAGGAGCGTCATCCGAGGGTGGCATGGGGTTCTCTCAGAGGGGGTTTGATGAGTGTTTGGATGGTGGGTCTGGGGCTGGTGGAGGGTTTGGTGGCATATGGACGTCGGGTTCTGCGGCAGATAAGTTTGGGGTTAGGGATGCGCGGCATACCGAAGGTTCCATAAGTCTTTGAACGGCTCTGATTCATTTGCTGCATCTCATAGATGATCAGGAGTGTGAGTTTGAATATACTGTTAGCGTCCGAGTTCGCGTCAGGTCTGAGCTGACATAAGTCGGTCCGAGTCATGTGTTCGGAGTCGTAAGGACTTGGCTTCAACTTTAATGTTGCGCCCTCCTTGATTGTCAGTCCTTGTTATAGCCCATACCTTCAAACGAACCCACACTAACCCCCACAACCACCCGCTCCCATTCCGAGACCTTTCCGACCGAAAGTACGAAAGATCGTTTCCCGTGGATCCCGTTCCCGTCACGTCCGTCCGAGACACCGTTTCCGTGTCCGACCAAGACACCGTTCCCGAGTCCGCTCCCGGCCGAAGACTCAATACTTTGATAACCGACGCGCAGGATCATCGCGTACCTCACTCCCTTATTCTCTTTATACTGACACCCTTGTACTATCTTTCTCCTTGTTTTATGACCGGCTAAAGATAGTACAAAGAACGTTACATGTATATAGTCTCGCAGTCGACTGGACTGTTCGCTAGTACGAATATCGATTTAGTCTCCACCAGTTTCCGATTCGTTTCCGGTAAACTCCCGCCTCCTTCCGAAATTAGGGACAGACGATCGAGGAGGGCGCAACACATAAGTTGAAGCCAAGTCCCTTCGACCTCGAACACCTCAGTGACCGGATTGACCTATTCCGTGACCTACCCTGAACTTCCGGCACCTCCGTCTCCGTCCGTAGTTCGTCCGATCCGATCTCGGTCTTCGGCCCCGTTACGGACCTTCGCACTAGCTCGGAAAACCCCCTCGGAAGTGCTAGCTAAGCGCCTGACACGCGGACTTAACAGTCCTTTATTTTGGAGGTTTGGAGAAGATAAGTTTTCGGAGTTCAAGAGTGAGTGGGAATACAAACTAAGGTATAGTACAGAAGTCTGGAGGTATTTATACATACGATCCTTATTGTAACTAATTAGGAATAGTCAAGAGAACAATAAGACGAACGAAAACAGAGTACAAGAAGATCTACAACTGGTGTTACAATAAGACTATTGTTCGATGAGAAAGGAAGGTTGTCCAAGGTCCGAGGTGATCATTGTTGGTCGGACTTGGAGGTGATCAGGTGGGTTCGGACTTCCTCGGACTTGGTTCAGAGTGGGATGCTTTGTAGCACCCTATGTCGGATGTCCGAGGTGTTGGGGTTATATCACAGATATAACAATAATATGATATCAAGGAATTCTTCTTCAGAGATCTTAGCTCCCATGTCATTGAGTCTTGTATAGAGATCTTGAGCCTTATCAAGGTGCTCTCTGAGATCATCATCTTCCAAACATTTCATATTCCGGAGTTGTCTCTGGATGCTGGTGACAACCATCTTTGGTTTCTTCATTATTTCAGTTACCAGAGTATCCCAGATCTCCTTTGCATTCTTTTTATTTTCTAGCATTAAAGCTAGTGACTCTGACACAGATGCCAATATTTGAGTCTTGACGAGCCCCTCTCTGGCCAGCCACTTTTCAAGTCTCTCCTCACCCTCTCTACCTTGGCCTCCTCATCATCTGTGAGGACATGTGCCTTGGGGAAAGTGGGAGGATCTGGTGGTCGGTCGGCTTTGCCTTCTATATGTTTCAATAGATTTTTAGACTCGAAGTAACTCATGAGTTGAGCTCTCTACAGGGACCAGTTTGATCCATCTGTAGCTAGCCTTCCCATGGTCAATGGGACTTTCTCTGTTTGGTCTGCAGAGCCCATAACCCTGATGAGATTATGAGCAAATGACAGTAGGAATGAAGATTTCTTTGGCAGTCTATTTAATTTATCTCCTCAGTGTAGTCAACAACTATATGTATATTCAGAAAATATACCTATTTAATTTATCTTTACAAAAGAAAAGAAAGAAAATCAGCCTTAAAGGCTTGTACATTATATTATACAACTCACCTCCTCAGTGTAGTCAACAACTGAGGAGGGAGGCATGCATGGATTGTGTTTCACCTGCATATACCCTGCAACCGGCCCTTGACCCTATTGAAGGTTTGAGCCAGGCTGCCGGTCCTAATCCAGGGAGCTGGCCACGTGCGTCACGTCATGTGTGGGTAAGCACCCATAAGTAGTGTACAAGTAAATACACGATAACTTCCTCAATTTTGAGGATAAAAATACAAGAAATATATCAAAAATTTTAGAATTAAATTGCACACAATATGATACCAAAATCGATATGAAAATAGAATATATTGAGTTTGTCTTCTCAGGGGTGAGATGTATTAATGCACCCTACACAATGTTGGGTCCTAAGGTGGGGGCCCCTCCTGGGTGTGCAGGAGGCGGTGGTGCTGTGGCAGGTGGTGTGGCATGGGGTTGGACGACAGGGGGTGGTGCAGCGAATGGGGGTACGGTGGGTGGTGCAATGAGTGGTGGTGCTACGGGTGGTGGTGCCACGGGCAGAGGTGCAAAGGGTGGTGGTACGTAGGGGGGCGCTGATGAGTCTGATGGTGCTGCTGTGGAGGGTCCTGAACTGGACTGCATATCCAATGGCGATGATTGTTGAATCGCCAGGGGGTGGTTCATGAGGAATGGGTTGGTCAAATTTGAATGCAGGTGTTGATCTGTGTCCGAGAATCCAGAGTCGGAAGAAGGCTCTGGGGGATGAGCTGGGGTCTGAGGCATCTGAAAACTTGGTCCGGAGGCAGGCAGTTCTTGGGGGATGGATGCACGGCGGGCAGATGCCTGAGTGATTGTCTGCATGGCTTGTGAACATGTGATAGGTCTCATGCTTAATGACGATCAGGAGTGTGAGTACGAATATACTGATAAATCTGCATATCGGTGCTTGGCTAGAGACTTCCAGAAGGATTTTCAGAGGGTTCTGAATGGTTTCTGAAGGGGGGATTTGTATTCTGGGGGGACTAAGGGTCGGACTCAGGATCAGAATCAGAGCAGACGGAAGTTGGGAATGCCGGGGGTCTTGGGACTGTTTGTGGTATAGGGTGGTACAAGTGGTTCGAGGTCGCAGGGACTTGGCTTCAACTTATGTGTTACACCCTCCTCAATCATCTGTCTCTAATTTCGGAGAGTCGGAAAGTTTACTGGAACTTAATCGGAAACTACGATGCAGAATTAAGTTGATATTCGTACTGGCAAATAGTCCAGTTGACTGGTGACTTATATACATGTATCTAGTCTTGTACTATCTTTTACCAAGTAAAGACAAGGGGGGGGAGAGAGTACAAGGGGCAATATAAAACGAAGAACAAGGAGTGAGGTACGCGATGATCCTGTGTGTCATCTATCAAAGGAGCAGAACCTTGGCATCAGAATCTTTGGAGGTTTGGAAACATGGAACCTTGGAATGATGTATCGGACATCCAGAAATTGGTTATTCAGTCTTGAGCGATCGGAAAGGTCCCAGAAATGGTGTAGGTGGTTGTGGGGTTTAATGTGGGTTTATTTGGTGGCATGGGCCATAGCAGGTTGGTGACAACATCTACAAGGTCAGCAGAGCCTTCCAGATAGTGCTGCCATCGTTTGAACACCTCAAAAATTGCTAAAAGTTCCTTGTCATAAACATCATAGTTTAGCTTGGGAGTAGAAAAGGTATGGGAATGAAAGGCAACGGGATGAATCTTGCCTTCAGGATTGATAACGGAAAGGATTGCCGCAAGGGCATAGTCTGAAGCATTGGTTTCCACGACCAGAGGTAAGTCGGGTTCTCAGTGATGTAAGATGGGTGCCGAGGTGAAGGCCATTTTGAGCAGGTCGAAAGACTTTTGACAGTCCTTGGTCCAAGCCCATGTCGTGCCTTTATGTGTCAGCCAAGTAAGGGGTATGGTTATGTCTGAATAGTTAAAAATATGTCTAAATAGTTAAAAATATGTCTGAATAGTTAAAAATATGTCTAAATAGTTAAAAATGAAGCGACGGTAGAAATTGGCAAAACCTAGGAAGGACTGGATGTCCTTGACCTTCCTTGGTTTGGACCATTTGTGGTTGGTCTTGACTTTGTCATCAGACATGGTGAGGCCATCAGTATGTAGGATGTAGCCGAGGAATTTGACCATGTCTTTGTGCCATTTGTAAGGTAGCAGACAAACAGTTTCCGCTAAGGTCACGTGACTCAAGTGTCACGCTCACCATTTTGCACAAGAATCTGGCAGCATTGACAAAAAAATTATTCTGAGACCACAGATCAATGGCATGGAACTATATGTACATATTGTTGGTTTTAATTTTTGAAAAAAATCACTATTGAATATGTAGTATATCCAAACTTTCAAACATCTTCTCAAAATTCATAAACACATTTTTTAAGCAGTCTGACACTGTCAAAATTTTTTCAGTCACAAAATTTTTGTGCTGATGTAATCACCTATATAAGGAAATATTCCATATATAGAAGGACATTCCCACAGGTAAGGATATTATTGTTTCAGCCGGCCATTTCCACTAAGGTCACGTGACTCACCTGTCACATCCACCATTTTGCACAAGGATCTGGCATCATGCCAGATACTATTTTAGCTAAGTCAGACAAGCCTGATGTTATATATAATGTATCTCAATTATTATTTCCAAAAAAAAATTGCCATCCTCTGTAGCAGAATACAATTTATTTTTTCAATGACAAAAATTTTTGCGCTTGTGACCGTGACGGTCACATCACATGACCTTAGCGGAAACCATTTGTCCGCTACCTTATTTGCTGGCCTTGACAAACAAGCCATTTTTTCTGAGTTGGCAGAGCACCTCCCGGATATGTTCTCGGTACTCCTTGAGTGAGTCTGAATAAATTAGTATGTCATCTATGTAGGCAACAGCACAATGGTCTATCAGGTCACCAAGAATGTCATTCATAAACCTCTGAAAAGCCACAGGGGCGTTGCAGAGGCCGAACAGCATGACTAGCCATTCATAGGACCCATACTGGGTCTTGAAGGCAGTCTTCCATTCTTCTCCTTCGGCAATTTGGATCAGATGGTATGCATGCTGAAGGTCAATCTTTGTATAAATTTGAGCTTTTTGGGGGGTGTCTAGTAGGTCAGTGATTAGAGGGAGAGGGTACCGGTCCTTCTTGGTCACTTTGTTTAGTGCTCGGAAATCAACACATAGCCAAAGGGAGCCATCTTTCTTTCAGACAAATAAGATTGGCACTCCATGTGGGGAATGGGAGGCCCTGATGAACCCCATGTTCAGGTGTTCATCAAGGAACTCGCACAGGGTTTCCAGTTCTGATTGTGATAACGAGTATAGGGGTGGATGAGGTATCTTGGCACCATCTTCCAGAGTGATCTTAAGATCATAGGGTTGGTGGGGTCCTAGAGTGTCAGCTTTTGTTTTGCTGAAAACATCAGTGAATTCGTGATACTCTTTTGGGATGTTTTCAAGGTCGACTGGATTGGGGGGAACGGATGGAACGGATTGGGCCTTGACTGATTGTGCTGAAACAGTGTCAATGGCCGAAAGGTCCAGATGGAAAACTTGCAAACCTTCTAGTTTGTAGGCTCATGCAAAGGCAGCTGCATTGACTAGGGCTATCTGTGGGGCTTCTAATTTTGGAGAGGATCCTGGTTGAGGCCATGGAGCAGCGGCAGGTGCTGACTAAACCAACGGCTTCAGGACGCACCTAGGGTTATTAGCCGTTTTTCAGAACGTAATACTGCCCAATACCCAATCAATCAACAGATTGTAGTGGGTGAGCCAGTTGTGACTGAGTACTACCGATACAGACAAATCTAGTGAGGTGATGTACATACAGATAGACTGTAGTTGTCCTGTCGGAAACTTGATTGGTAGTTCTACAGATTTGGTAATAACTGCATTAGTAGTGCCATCAAATAGTTTAAGGGGAATTGAATCCATGGAAGTGGTAGGGATCTTATGTTCCCAAACATAGGAAGATTCTATGAAGCAGTGAGTAGAACCTGAATCGATCAGACATTTAAGAGGGGTCACCAAGGAACTCGGTATCAAAATAGAAGATAGAGGGATTACCAAGGAATTAGGATTAAGAAGGGCAGAGGCATTAAGCTTAACCTCAGTTCCAGCACCTGCCAAGTCGTTGGGCTTGGTCACCTCCACTGATTCCTCAGTTTTGGTGTCTGGGGTGCTAGTTGCCTTGCGGGTGGTAGATCTGGATTGTAGGGTCATAATCATTAAGCGATAAGGGGCACAGGAGGTAGTGTGAGTCTGAGTATACTGTCAGGTCTCGGTACTGCCGATGGTGCTGTCAGAACTGGCCAAGTCCTGCAGGCCAGTTGGGGTGGCTTGGCTTCAACGTACTCGTGCATTACACCCTACCTCCTGTGCATGCCACTAACTTGTAATGGAAAAAGATACTCAGGCAGATGCCGAGGGTGTCGGCCCAAGTAAGGACTTCTGAACAGAAGGAGGAGAGTAGAGAGGTGTAAACCTAGTTGGGGAAAGGATGATGAACCAGGTGATGAACCGGGTGTACCGAACCAAAACCATGCGTCATGGGATGATGTGAGTAAGGGTCGGTTGGTCAGTACTGCCAAGTAAGTCAAAGCATGATGTGTGGTCATGACAATAATGCTCTTGGAATTTAGGTACTAATAGATATAGTATTGATTGTGGTATGGATGCTGTAACTATGGAATGTGCCCCTAATATATTACTTGAGTATATGCTATTATGATGTCGATTTGTAGAATGGCATGGGTTGGACCAACCCGCATGGGTCACTGGGTTGGGTGTCCTTGGGTATGGGTGTGGGTCAAGCCGAGAGCACCCACAACCTGGCCCAACCCATGGTATCATACATGCACATATGACATGCATGTGCCGCATATGCACACATACAATACAAACACACTGTATATGCCATATGTGCCATACATGCTATATGTGCTATACATGCCATATGCACCATACATGCCATATGCACCATACATACTGTATGCGCCGTACACACTGTATGCGCTGTACATGCTGTATGCACCATATACATATATACACCATATATGCTGTATGTGCCATACATGCTATATGTGCCATATATGCCATACATGCTGTATGTGCTGTACATGCCATATGCACAGTACATGCCATATGTGCCATACATACTGTATGCACCATACACATTGTATGTACCATACGCACTGTATGTACCATACACATTGTATGTACCATACGTACTGTATGTACCATATATGCCATATACACCATACACACTGTATGTACTGTATGCACATATGTATGACATGCACATGCTACACGCATGTGGGTGTGACGCTTACCTGACGTACATTAACCTATGGGAAAAAACCCATGGGTTGATGGATTCAGGTTTCCTATAGGTTGAGTGCAGGTCACCCACATTTGACCTGTGGGTGACCCATGCCATTCCCTATCAATGTGTGGTAGCTTAAGCCTGTATAAGCACCAGTCTAAGGAGCTGGCAGATGATATGTAAGAGGGTTACAATTGTCATGGTAGATGATCCACAGAGGTATAATGTGTTAAAGATGGCATGAGTGTAATATACTATACCTATATATGTCAGGTGTTAAATCCACGTGTTGGTGCTTAGCTAGAGGCTTCCAGAAGGGTTTTTGGAGGTTCCAAATGATTTCTGAAGGGGGGTTCATACTCCGGAGGCAGAGGGACTAAAGGTCACAGATTCACGATCGGAATCAGAATAGGGACAGAAAGACAGGAAGTGCCAGGGAGTCTTAAGACTGTTCACAGTATAGGGTAGTACGAGTGGTTCGAGATCGCAGGGACTTGGCTTCAACTTATGTGTTGCGCCCTCCTCGATCGTCTGTCCCAAATTTCAGAAAGTTAGAAGGTTTACCAGAACTGAATCAGAAACTACGATGCAGAATTAAGTCGATATTTGTACTGGCAAATAGTCCAGTCGACTGGTGACTTATATACATGTATCTAGTCTTTGTACTATCTTTTGCCGAGTAAAGACAAGGGGGGAAAGAGAGTACAAGGGGCAATATAGAATAAAAAATAAGGGAGTGAGGTATGCGATGATCCTGCACATCATTTATCAAAGGAGCAGAATCTTGGCTTTGGAATCTTCGGAGGTTCGGAAATGCAGAACCTCAGATTGATGTATCAGAATTTGGAAAGCAGTTATTCAGGCTTTGAGCGGTCGGAAAGGTCCCGGAAATAGTGCAGGTGGTTGTGGGGTTTAATATGGGTTTATTGGTGGCATGGGCCATAACATTAGGTATCAGTAATGCCGACGATGTGTGGGCTGAGTACTATATTAATAGTGCTGACTTCATGATGCTGGTGGAAAGCAGCCAAGTCCTACAGGCTAGTCGGAGTGGTGTAGCTTCAATGTGCCCTTGCATTGCACCCTACTTTCCATGCATGTCACTGATTTGGAATAGAAGAAATACTCAGGAGAGTGCCAAGAGTATTGGCCTGAGTAATGGACTTTAGATAGAAGGAAAGATAGCAGGAAGGCATAAACCTAGTTGATACTCAGACTGAGGAACTATATATATACATTCACTACTTATATAGGTCAAGAGGCAGAATGTAGAATAAGGGTGGCATAAGACATGGAGAAAAGAATAAGGTATGGAGACCATGTGGAAGTATTATCTACAGTGATCTATAATAGAACAATAGAAAGTGGCTGAACATAAAACAATAGGGCTGACCAAATAATAAATGAATAGTGAATGTCCTGAGGGGAAATGGGTAAAGAGAAGGATGGGGAATGAAAGAATAATAAGAAATAGAAGGGATGGAATAAAGATAGTAAACCAAATGGTGAACCAAATGTACCGAGCCAAGACCATGTACTAGTGAGGAATGACTTGTCACTGGTGTATGAGATTAAATAGTAAGGGTTATTCAGTCAGTACTACCAAGTGAACCAGAGCTCGGTATCGTAGACTTGACAGTATGTTGTTCCCTGTTAGGTCTAGAGACTTGAATAATGATGAGTAAGGAGACAACCCAATTTGGTTTGATGTCAGATGTGTGCACTGAGTAGTTGATTAGGTATGAGTATAGCAGTTCTTTAGTGGGAGACTAGTTATTATTTATTGTAACTACTCATACTTTATACAAATAAACCCTGTGATATGAGTATGATCTGTAATCAGTGAAAATGTTAAGATCGTGTATCTGGTGCTTAGCTAGTGTCCTAGAATTACTTCGAGGATTTCGACGTCTTTCAGAGTTCCGTGTTTCCAGGGTATTCAGATTACGGAGGTCGGTTTGGACAGAGGGACGGAAGGACAAGAGTGCGCGGGGTTTTGGACTGTTCATGGTTTAGGTAGATTTCGACTAGTCGCTCGAGTGGTGCAAGGTCGCAGGGACTGGCTTCAACTTGTGTGTTGCGCCCTCCTCGATCATCTGTCCCTAATTTTGGAAAGTCAGAAATTTACCAGAACTGAATCGGAACTATGATGCAGAACTAATTCGATATTTGTACTGGCGAATAATCTAGTTGACTAGTGGTTTATATACATGTGTGTCCTTATACTATCTAAGGACAAGGGGGTGGGAAAAAATACAAGGGTCTAAATAGGGGTTGAAAACAAGGGGCAAGGTATGCATCGTTTTAGGGTTGTCTAAATGCGGAACCTTGTTTTCCGAAGTGTGGAAAATATCGGGGTTGGATGCCATGGTTTTCTGGTCGGGTTCTCGGAAGGTGTTTCACAGAGTGGTCTGAGTCGGTTCATAATAGAAAAATGTAAAGCCTATACAGGGTCAGCCTATTATAGGTCACCCTGATTCAATCTTCTGATGAATAACACCTATCAGAGGTGCCTATTGAATATAAAGTACAATTCTCTTTGTTCCCTTCTTACATGCAATAAATATTCCCTTCCTAAGCTATGTTCTATGTCCTGCTCTCCTGTCTTTCTGTCACTTGGTCCTCAATGGCTGTATATATATGCCCTAGTTTCATTATTCTTTGTTCCTTTTTATGTGAATCTCTTTTCCTATATCCGTTGTACCTTCTCCTATGTGTTTCTACTCTTCCCCTTTTGTATTTCATACAATATCTATTCTTTTGGCCCCTATGTCTCCTGATCATGCAGGTGCTTAGTAAGTAAGTCACCGCTGTTTGCCTCTCTCATACAGACACTACTGGTGATTCTGGTTACTACTTTGTTTCTGAGTATCTACTAACTGTTTCTTTGTTGTTTTCTAATCTTTATCCCTTTTCCTTGCTGATATATCTACATATATTCACCTTTATATGCTTTACCATCCTTTCTTCTCTATCCCTTGCTCTCCTCTTGTCAAGTACACATACTGAGTATCCAGTAACTCGGCACTGCCAACCAAGCATTCAGTCTATGTCCATGCATAGGTGACCAAGCCACATACATGTCACTTGGTATGCTGGTCTTGGCTTGGTACATTCACCATCCACACTCCTCATTACCATCCCTCATCTACTTCTTTTCCATTCATTATCTACTAATCCTACCCCATCTACTCCTATTCCTTAACCGCTCCTACTTTAGGACCTTTTTGTCATTGTTTTATCCTCAGCCATGACCATATTATTTTATAGTCGGTCACCTTCTATTATCCTATTCTTGGCCATATTTCTATTATCCTATTTTCATCGTTCTATTCTCATTTACATTCCTTCATTCTATTCTTGATCATTGTGAACGATACCCCCACATGCTCTGTATATCTTATTGTTCTCCATTCCTTATTCCATACCTCGCTTTTTTACCTATATAAGTAGTGTGTGCATGTACATACTTTCTCATTCTGGATATCAACTTGGCATAAGCCTCCTTACCTCCTCTCCTCCCATTTGAAGTCTTTATTTGGTCTGGCACCCTCGGCACCCTCCTGGGTACTTCTTCTATTAGAAATCAGTGGCATACACAGAAAGTAGAGTGCAATGTACAAGTACATTGAAGCCAAGCTACCTAGATTTATCCCCAGGACTTGGCCGATTCCTGCCAACATCATAAAGCCGACATTATTGCAGTAGTACTCAGCCCATGCATTGTTGGCAGTACCAGTGCTTGACACCTCTTTCTATTCCTTCCTCTATTTGTTATACCATAACTTACCCACTATGATCCATTGATCGACAGGGCTTTGAGTAATTTTCATTCAGATCTCTATCCCTAACTAATTTTTGGTACCACCAAGCCTACAGCCTTTACTCAGTGCTCATCCAACCCTCTGAAAATCTATTTGTGGTACCAAAAATCTGAACAGCTCTACTCTTCTATGCTGCTTCATAGATAAATAACACCCAAAAGCCCTTAGATCTTTTCTCTCTAGATTAGAACCTTGTTTAATAATTCTGTTATTATTTATCATTAAACTATTAACATGGAAAAAACTGTGGATTTTCTGAGAATTGTAGGACATCCCTTGAATCTCTACAGAAGGCCTTACTGTCATTCTAGTGATGAGCCTGTACTTTTTCCTCTTCCAGCCTATCAAACTGTCATATCAATTAAGCTGTTTATGTAAGATGGCCATTGTTCCAATATTTTCCTAAGCCATTTTGAAAGTAGACATCAGTGAATGAGGATGAATACTTATTCTATCGATGTCTTAATCATGGCAGAAAAAACCACTTCAGAAGCTATGAGATAGATAATTGCCATATGGTTCTTTACTGTCCAATGCTCCTCCTTAAATTTGGATGCTATAACAATGTAGAACTTACATTCAATGTGCATTCATTTAAATACATCTATAAATATGTATACAAGGGCTATGATAGGATGACAATGGAGTTTAGTCAAAATCAGGATAAGATTTAACAGTATCTTAATATATGCTATTTCAGCTTATATGAGGCATGTTAGAGATTGCTGGAGTTTTGTTATAGCACCAAAATGCAATGTTGTGTGAACCTGATACTAGTGTAATAGTACCTTAAATATAATACAGACACAATTTGGCTTGGTTTAATGAGCTAGGCAGACATGGCAGGCTTCAATGTACTTATATATTGTACCTTGCTCCATGAGGCCACTGGATTTTAGAAGATATTCAGGGGAGTGCTGAGAGTATTGGTCCCAATATAGATGAAAGATAAAGAGGCTAAGAGGATATACAAGTCTAATTGTGATCATCTTGTTAAGGATCTGACATTCAGCCCAAACATCTTTTCCTCTTATCTCTGGCAGTGTCAAGCCCCGGATACCAAGCTCTGGTTCACTCGGTAGTACCGACCGAACAACCCTTGCCTTTAGTCCCACACACCAGTGACAAGGCATCCC
>QLPG01024147.1:0-12544 GCA_003314385.1 Gomphus sp. MG54 | reverse complement strand
GAAGTCCCATATACTATGAGGAACATTCACGAATATTTTCGTGGTTTTAGGAGCGGGTTTTACCCCACACTGTCTACCCGGCCCCATATCTACCCCAAGGGCCAGCTCACATCATCTGGACACGTTGGGAAGGAGATACACTGGCATGTGGTTTCTCATTCATTATATTTCATATTCTATTCTATTTCCATATTCCCCCTGTGAAGTTTTCATCCTATATCATTCCCACCGCATATATGCGGGTGTAGCACGCACACGGCCGCATTGGGCCGGCTTCTAACTTCACTCCGTGAAGTTTTCACTTATAATTAGATCTTCTATTTTATATATAACACTAGTAGTTTGTACTAGTATAACAAGCAATTATACCTGTATCGTTGCCCCCCATCACACTAGCCTTTAGGCTACACTCATATATCCGTCACTCGCGCTGAACGAAGGTTAAGCGCCGAGTGCATACTTCCTATTCGGGACTAGGACACCAGCTACTCATCGTACAGCAAGGCAGGGTCACAGTTGGGTTTCCAACCACAACTATTATATTATACCATTACAATTTATATCTTACTTGTGGGAGAGCCACAAACATATAAACCGACGCTTTGGCACCCAGGCCGGATTCCTGGTATGGCGCCTAAGCGGAGAGTAAACCTGGGACTCACCTCCCAGTAGAATTGCCATAGGGCAATATATTTCCTAGTGATAAATACATCTAAATTCACAGGAAATTCCATAGGATTATTATCCTATTTATCCCACCGACTCTCCGATATTAAAGCGTGGGAAAACCCCAGGAAACCCTATCTGCCAGACCCATCTACAGATTAAAAGTCTCAGGTTAATCTACAAATTCTGCATCATAGTTTCTGATTAAGTTCCGGTAAACTTTCCGACTCTCCGAAATTAGGGACAGATGACAACACATAAGTTGAAGCCAAGTCCCTGCAACCTCAAACCACTCATACCACCCTATACCATGAACAGTCTTAAGACCCCCAGTGCTTCCCGACTCCCGTCCCCATTCTGATTCCAATTCCAAGTCTGCAACCCTTAGTCTCTCCATCCCCAGAGTACGAACCCCCCCTTTGGAAACCATTCAGAATCCTCTACAAACCCTTCCGGAAGCCTCTAGCTAAGCGCTGACATGTGGATTTAACAGTCAGAGTCTATAGGCATGTTTCTCCACCTTTCATTGAATGGTACAAGGTCCTACATATCGGTGGCTTAACTTCTGTAAGGGTCACTTCATTCAGATGTCCAAGGCATCTAGGTATACTCGATCTCCTTCTTGGAACTCCAGTGCTGGGGTTTGGTGTCAGTTGTAATATTGTGCCATATCATCTTTTGCTTTTGCCAGTGCCGACCTTGCCTCTTCTAGTGATTGCTCCATTCGGTCTTTGAACTCATTTACTGTTTCCATTTGTGATTTTGGCTGTTGCGGTTCAAAGCCCATCCATGGATGTCACCCCATGTCTAACATGAAGGGAGTTTGCTGCATGGCTGAATGTATGTGATTATTGTACTGGAATTCTGCCATTGGTAGGAGTTTGTCTGATATTATCCTGTCACTCATTGATAAATACTCAGAGATACTGTTCTAACTCTTGGTTGACATGTTCCATCTGGCCATCTCCTTGTGGATGATAGGCTGTTGTTGCTGCAAGCTTGATTCCCAGGAGTTGGTAGAGTTCGCGGATGAACTCTGAGATGAACTGAGGTCCTCAGTCTGAGACAACTTGTTTCGGAAGTCCATGCAGCTTCCACATGTGTATTAGATAGAGTCGTACGGCTCCCAATGCTGTGATGGTGGTGTTTGTGGGGAGGAAGTGGGCTCTTTTGCTCACCGAGTTGACCATATTCATGACTGCATCATGTCCATGGGCATCTGGCAACTCCACTATGAAATCCACGCTGATAGTGTCCCACCAAGTTTCAGGGATGGGGAGTGGTTCCAGCTCTCCTATCGGGCATTGTCTCCAAATTTTGGTCCATATGCAAGAGTTGCAAGTTTTTACATACTGTCCTATATATCATGACATCTGGGGCCACCAGTAGTTCCTGGAGATCAGCTCCAGTGTTTTCCATCTGCCCGCATGTCTGGCTATTCATGTGTCATGGTGCTGAGAAACAATGCATCTCCGAAGGTCCAGATCGTTTGGGACATAGATTCTCCCTTGGAACTGTAGGAGACCATCTCATTCCATCCATTCAGCAGATCATACAGATTTGTCGTTCCCTCGTCGGAGTTCTATGATAGACTTGGCTATCGGATTTTCAATGTCCGAGGTCCAAAGCTTCGATCATATATCCAGCAGGATATCTCTTTCTTCTCCGATTTCCATGACACCCTCCAGGGCTCAGATTGCAAACAGTTCCGGTTGGAGGAGGATCACATCCTCATTATCCTCTGATCCTGACCCATGGTCCGATCTTCTGGAGAGTGCATCTGCCTTGCCCATACTTCGCCCTGGTTGGTGATGGAGTGTAAAGTCAAAATGAGACAGGAAGAGGGACCATTGAGCCTGTCTTTGGTCAAGGTTTTTTGAAGTTTGGAAGTATTCCAGTTTTTTGTAATCTGTCCAGACCTCAAACTGGAGTTGCATGCCTACCAGGAAGTGCCGCCATTCCTCCAGAGCTCAGATGATGGCCAACATTTCTTTGTCATAGATTTCATAGTTCCTTTCTACCAGACTCAGGCTTTTGGAGAAGAAGGCGATTGGGTGCCACATTCCATCTTCTGGCGATTGCTGCAAGATGGTGGCTCCCATGGCAAAGTCCGAGGCATCTACTTCTACTCTGTATGCCTGGGAGTCATCTGAGAATGTCAGTATCGGTGCCGAGGTGATAAGTTCCTTAATCCTTTGGAGTGCCATCTCCTCTTCCCCTCCCCACTTCCACAGTTCCCCTTTCTTTGTGAGATTGAAGAGTGGTCAAGCATGAAGGGAGAAGTCCTTGATGAAGCATCAATAGAAGTTGGCAAATCCAAGGAATGACTGGACTTCCTTTTGGTTTTTCAGAGTTGGCCACTTTGTTACTCCTTGGACTTTGACAGGGTCTATTTCTACCTTTCCTTCTGAGATGATGAGTCCCAAATACTTGATCCATGTTCTTTCGAACTCGCACTTTTCCTTCCAAAGATAGAGTTTTTGTTCTTGGAGTCGTTCTAACACCTGTTGTGTGATTTTTCTGTGTTCATTCAGGGTCCAAGAATAGATGAGGATGTTGTTGATGTATATGCAGATGAGTCCTGCTAGGATGAGGTCTTGAAAAATATCATTCATCATTGTCTGAAAAGTGGCCGGACTGTTGGTAAGTCCAAAGAACATCACCAGTAGTTCAAACAGTCCTTGGTTCTTCTGAAAGGCAGCCTTCCACTCATCTCCCTCCTTGATTCTGACATTGTTGTATCCCCATTGGATGTCTAGCTTCGTGAAGTACTTAGCTCCTTTGAGCTGATTGACCAGCTCTGGAATGAGGGGGAGTGGGTATTGATTTTTCACCGTCATCACATTCAACTTTCGGTAGTCTTGGATGAGCCGGTGGGATCCTTCTTTTTTCTTGATGAAGAAGACCGGGGATGCCATCAGAGATTTGGAAGGTTGGATGCACCCAGTTCGAAGGTTCTCCTGAATGAAGGTGTCTAGTTTGGTTTGTTCTAACAGAGACATGGGGTACACTTTGCAGTTCACTGGACTGGCCCCCAGCTCCAGTTCAATGGCATGATCCCAGATCTTTCACTCCAGGAGTTCATCATTCCTTGACGAAGACACTTTCGAAATCTCAGAGGTACTCTGGGATTTCCACCTCCATTCGGATATTTTTGTAGTGGGCCTCTGCCAATCTCTGGGAGGTGGTTTGGGCGACTCGGACATGGTCTCCTTCTGACGGGAGCATCACGTACATCACTCTGTCCCCGGGCTCTAGATCATCCAGTGGGTCCCCCTTCTCATCACTCTTTTCATCCATCTCTTCACCTTCCTCCTCTGAGTCTCCTTCTTCCAGGAGCTTCAGAAATGGGCCACTTCGACATGCTCGGATCTGTTTCCTCAGCTCATGCTTCTTCTTGTGCTCATCTCACACCTCTGCTTGGCAGGCATGACACTTCTCCAGACATCGGCTCATGCTGACCTTCTGAGTTTGCCAGTCAATCTCGGGGTTGTGCTCTTCCAGCCAGGTGAAGCCCAGGATAAGGTCTTGTTTTCCCAGGTTGGTGACTGCAAAGGTGGTATGCTCTGTGTGTCCATCTACTTGGAGGATCATGTCAACGACTTCTCTGATGGCTCTGGCTATGTTCAGTGATCCATCCATGTTGTAGACCAGGATGGCCCTTTGTAGCTTCTGAGTGGTGAGGCGATGTTGTTCTACGTATCCTCGGTCCATGAACTGTCCTGTGGCCCTGCAGTCTACGAGAGCAGGTCCAGACTTTATTTCTGCCATATCTGTCATCTGAATTTCTACCTTGATGACTAGAGATTTTGGACTTGGAGTGGTGGCAACCACATATTTTTTCAGAAGTTGTTTCCCCCATTTTCGGAGCTTTGTCCAAGATTGTTTTGGTGGAATCTCTGATGTTTGTGCGTCTTTAGATGGTTGTTCTTTGGGGAAGGGACATGCAGAGATCTTGTCACTCTCCTCTTTCAAACATGAGAATCTATTATGTACAGGCAGCGGGGGCACACATTTCACCCACTGCCGAGTCCAAAATCCTCTCTTTCCTTTTCTTCTTCTGACCCTTCGACCTCCTCTGAGTTTTTTGTTACTTCCGATCTTTCTGCCAGGTTTATAAGTTCTGGTAGCAGCTCCAGTTTTTCATTCATGCTCATTGTTCGGATTTCAAAGGATAATGGGCGGTCCCATACATAGTGGCCAGGCTTCCTGAACCGGTGACAAACTCCGATGACAGCCTCTTTTGCTCGAGCCCAATCTACCTCCATTGGTGTTGGTGTTTCCTTTAGTGTAGTGCCAGGGTTTGTCTGAAGGGTTCTGGGATGCGCAGGGACAACACGGACATTCTTGGTGTTCCTGGAGTTGGTTTGGAAGTTATGCCATTGAAGCAAGCAGAAGTCTGGGGTTAGCTGCGATAGGTTTCCAAGAATACTTTGTTGGCCTCTTGGTCCCAAGCAACCCTTCGTGCTGCCTCGTACCATCCCTCTGGGTCGTCAAAGCCTAGAGGGCGACTTTTGTCTGTATCCCTGGTTTGAGTCCTCAGAAGAACTTGATCATAATCATTTTGTCATCATGGTATTCTGCAAGGTCTATCAGTTCCATGAATCAGTCAATGTATTCTTCTACCAAGTCTCTTCCTTGGTGCCATCCTGTCCCTTCGAGCCTTGTGAGGGCAGAGAGCTGTTCATTCTTTAGACAGAAGTTTTGTACGAAGTCCGATTCGAAGGCCTTCCAGTCCAAATAGTGAGAATGTCTGTTTCTCTTGTTTTGGAGTATTTTGTTTGCAAATTGGGCTGCTCTATTGGATTTGAAGTAGGAGAGGGCCCAGTGTATCCAAGCTTGACTGTTAGGGAACTGGTCTCCGCATATTACGAAGTAGATGTTACAGGAGTTGAGGAAGGCTCTCCCTTTCTCTCTGTCTCCGTTAAAGTCTGTTGGAGAAGCAGGCCTAATTGTGGAGTTGCCTTGTGGGGCAGCGACACTCTGAGGGTCCGAAAAACATACACTCAGCATTGGGTCATCTTCTAAGTCTTCGCGTTTGTTTAATTTGGTTATGATTGCCCTAAGGGCTTCACTTATCGTTTCATTTACCGCTCGGTTTTCTGCCAATTCTTGTTCTAACCTCCCCAACCACTCTTTGGCATCCATGCTGGGGGTGAGAATAGTGGGGATACCTGTGGCTTCGGTTATAGAGGAGGGAGAGTCTGGTGTTAGGTATGTCCAGGAGTTGGTACTCTCTGAGTCACTTTGGTTGAGTCCAAAGCCACCTATGACTATGCTGCAACATGGCTCTTGGTCCTTACAGGGGAGACTTTCCTGCTGTAAGGGCAACCCTCTTGCAGCCTCTTGGAGGTGCCTCAGAGGCAAGCTAAGCAGGGGAAATCCAAAGGTTTAATTACAACTACTACCTAGATACATGTAGGAACCTCACCTAAGCAGGGGGAATCTAAAGAGGAAAGTCTAAAGATCCTGCTGCTGGTGAACCCCTTTTATACTCTTTATGTAAGTGGTCTGTGCACTAGCTTACAAATCAATACATCGGATTCTGTAGAGCCAACTTCCTGGTACTAAGTTCTTTTGAGTGCTTACTCTGGGTTGTAGTCACCATGTTTTAAGATCACTTCTGTTTCCGCTTGACAGTCCCTTTGGACTTGGGTATCTTAACCTTGGAGTTGATTGGAGTTTGAAATAGGACTTCGGAGTTGGATCAGAGTTTAGAGAGGGTTGTCCTCTGACAGCCAGTGTATGGTAGTGCCTGTGGGCAAACTTAAGGTTTGAGCCCCTGGGTTAGGCCCTGGGTAGGTCACAGGGGTGTGGTGTTTCCTACTGTTGGTCTCCCAGCAGGTACTGGAATCAGTACCCAAGTAGGTTGCCCTTACAGTCCCTCCATACTGTATCTCTGAAGATCCTTTCAATCCCTTCTGATGCGACCTCTCCATTTGTCATTGCCAATCTAATTTGTTTGGACAGTCTATCCACCACCATATAATTGCATCATATCCAAGGCTTTGTGGTGATTTGATGATGAGGTCCATCGATATGTACTGCCAAATCCTTGTTGGGATTACATTTGGAGCTAGAGCCCCCCTTGGTTTTGCTGGGAACATCTTTATTTGTTGACACCTACTGCACCCATCAACATATGTTCTTGGCATAAGCCTCCTTGTCTTCTCTCCTCCCATCTCAAGTCTTTACTCAGGCTGGCACCATTGGCACCCTCACGGGTACTTTCTCTGTCCAAAACCAGTGGCATGCACAGAAAGTAGAGTGCAACACACAAGTATTTTGAAGCCAAGTCACCCCGATCGGTCTCCAGGACTTGGCCAATTCCTGCCAACATTATGAAGCCAGCACTATTGCAATAGCACTTGGCCCACACCTCGTTGGCATTATTAGCACCTGACATAGCTCAACAATAGAACAACAATTTCCCCAGTGATAAATACAATAAAAATCACTGTAAAATCCAGAGGATTATTGTCCTATTTTCCCAACTGACTCTCTGATACTCTGGCCTGAGAAAATTCAACAGAAATCTAATCTGCCATACTAAAATACAAATAGGCCTTGGAACACATATGTAAAAGCTATGTGGACCATGAAGTAGGGATACTGGAAAATGTGGCTAGAAAATGCTACAAAGCATGATGTCTGGTTAGCAGGCAAGCTTACAAAAAAAATGCACTGTAAGACACTGGTTGCCATTGACTCCATATGCCCCTAAAAAAGGACACCAAAGTCAATACTTGATCTGAATATCAAACAGATGAAGATAAGGTGACAACATTTATAAACATCTTGTTCCCACCAAAGCCCACTGACCTCAAGCCCACTGAAGATGACTCTGATCCCCCACCTACCCCACTTTGCTTCATTTTACCAGCCATACAGCAAATACAATAGTGGATCAATAAAACCAGTCCTCACAAGCCACCTGTATTGGATGGCATCCCAAACATAGTCCTCAAGAAAATGTCACACATTCTCATCCCATTTCTGCACATCTGTCATCTCAGCTACTTCCCACAGGTAGTGATTGGCATGGCCATGGGTAATGGGTAGGGGTAGTACAGGTATGGGTCAGGGTCAGGATTGCCAACCTGGCCCAAACATATATGTGCAATGCAGGTTGAGGTGGGTTTTCTGCCTTTTGTCACACAGCAGCAGCATATCGGTGCATGCCACTACAGTGTCAAGTACATGCTACTGAACGATATCGGTTCACTTGGAGGTACCAACCAAATACTAAACATCTAATTCCATGCACAGGTGACTAAGTCATTTACAAGTCACTTAGTATGTCAGTCTCAACTTAGGACATCCATCATTCACATTTTCTCCTATTCATCATCCATTATACCCAACCCATTTTTTCTTCTATTCCCTGACCTGTTTTACCTTGGGATATTTCTATTGTTTTATTCTCAGTCATGACCTCATTGTTTTATGTTCAGTCACATTCTATTATCTTATTTTCGGTCATGACAGATATCACAGTCTACCTCACCCTCTGACACTCTCCTACCTCCAAATCACTTTGGTGGCCTCCCTGCAAGGACAACAACTGACTCTCGCCTATACCTTACATACAAAGTCAAGGGTGCATGGTGTCGTAACAAGGTGGTTACTGTCATATTTCTTGACATTGCTAACACTTTCCCAAATGTTGTTACCAACCATCTTATCAAGAACATGATCAAGTTAGGATATCCAATGGAGATAGTAAACTTTTTCAAGTCCATGCTTAAGGATAGACACACTAGGCTAAGTTTTGATGATCTTGTCTCTGAGCCTATAAATATCAATAATGGGATTGGGCAAGGTAAAACTGGCTCTATGATACTATACCTGATCTACAGCTATGGTTTAGTGTCAATATTAAGTGCACATAGTGAGCATCTGTTACCTCAGCAGTACCAACTGAACGATCAATCTAACTCCACATGCAAGTGACCCAGCCACATGTCAGTCACCTAACACTTTGGTCTTGGCTTGGGACATCCACCACCCACATCCCTCATTCACATTCCTCATCCACTACTTCCTTATTTACCATCCATTAATCCCACCTATCTACTCCCATTCCCTGGCCTGTCCCACTTTGGAATATCTTGCCCTTGTTTAATCCTGGACCATGACCCCATTGTTTTATAGTTGGTCACTCCTTATTATTTTATTCTTGGCCATGTTTCTATTATGCTATTGTCAGGCTGTGTCACAACCGTGCATCGTGCTTTGACTTACTCGGCAGTACCAACCAACCAACCCCCATTCACATCACTCCACGGCGTACGGTTTCGGTTCAGTACACCCGGTTTATCACCCGGTTCATTACCCTCCTCCCCAACCCCTATTCTTTGACAACCCTACACTCTCTTCCTTTCCCCCTCACTCGTTTACCCCCGGGACGTTCACTATTCCCTGCCACTCACTCACGTCCCTATTGTTTTATTCTCGGCCATTCCTCATTGTTCTATTTCTTTCCCATAATCTCACCGCTTATTCTATTATCTTACCCTCTTATTATTCTATTCTAATCGTTGTGGATTATGCCCCCACATGGTCTTCATACCTTATTCTTTTTTCCATGTCTTATGCCACCCTTATTCCACATTCCGCCCCCCAGCCTATATAAGTAGTTGATACATGTACATAGTTCCTCAGTCTGAGTATCAACTAGGCTTACGCCTCCTTACTCTCCTCCTTCTGTTCAGAAGTCCTTACTCAGGCCGACATCCTCGGCATTCGCCTGAGTATCCGTTCTCATTACAAGTTAGTGGCACGCACAGGAGGCAGGGCGCAACGCACGAGTACGTTGAAGCCGAGCCACCCTGACCGGCCTGCAGGACTTGGCCGGTTCCGACAGTACCCTCGGTAGTACTGGGTCCTGACAGGCTGTGGTAATGCTGAGGGGTCAGGCAGATAATGGCCAAGTCCTGCAGGCCGGAAGTAGTGGCATTGGCTTCAACATACTCATGCATTGTACCCTACTCTCCATGCATGCCACTGATTTGCAACAGATGGGGTACTTGGGAGGATGCTGGTGATGCTGGCCCGAGTAGAGGACTTAACAGAGGAGGAGAAGGTAGAAGGGCCCAAGCCTAATTGATACACAGAATGAGAAATATATTCATGCATGCCCTACTTATATAGGTTTAAGAAGCGACATGTGGAATAAGGAATGTGGGACAACAAGGTATGCAGAGCATGTGGGTATTGTCCATAATGAGTAAAATTAGAGTGAAGGAATGCAAATGGGAATAGAGCAATAAAAGATAGAATAATAGAAATGTAACCAAGGATAGGACAATAGGGAGTGCCTGACTATAAAACAATGGTTGCAACCAAAGATAAAACAAGGACAGGAAGTCCCGAGGTGAGACGGATTGAGGAATGAGGAGTGGATGTGCAGGGATTAATGGATGGTGAGTTGCATAGAGTGTGCGAGGGATAATAAATAAGGAATGTGGGTGGTGGATGTGCTGAGCCAAGACCAGTGTACCAAGTGATGTGCATGTGGCGTGGACACTTGTACTTGGTCATAGGATGACTGCTTGGTTGGCACTTCCGAATTACCGGGTCTTGATATGTGTACTTGACAGTCTCCGCTTCTCTGCCAGACTATACATACAGTTCTTAGGTAATTAGTTAAAGCTCAGTCTTGAGCTGGTCAATACACCAACAAGTATTGAAGCTCTTGTTGTTGCTGACAGCCAAGCCACTAATACTGGCCTGCAGGACTTGGCCAATTCCTGCCTGCACCTTTGGCATTACCAAACCCTGACAGGATTGGACCTGCAGGTGTTTGGGAAATCATACTGCTGGACCCAAAGGAAGGGTGGAGTATGATGGAGAAGCAGTGCATAGGCATAGGGTATATAGAGTGTAGGACTCACTAGCAAGAGGCCTTAGGTTTTCCTCTTAGGAATTCCCCCATTGCTAGGTGGAATTCCCTACCTTCATGTACATAGATGAGTAAGAGAGTTATGAATTCCTCCATTGCTAGGTACTGTGTGACAGCTCTCAGAGACTGCTGTGGTTGCCCTTACAGAAGTTAGCTGTATTGATAGTAGTATAATTGAGGAGGGGGCTCAGATCATTGCACTAGGTAGATAGGAAACCATTTTGGAGAAGTTATATGTAGTAAGCCAGGAGTGGGGGTAAATGTATGGTTCTTGAATAAAAATGAGGTCATAGTCAGTAGGGTTAGTAATGTTAATCAAAGTGAGAGTGATATCCTTTGAGTGTTTGCAGTTTTTTTTTGAGTGAACTTTCATATGTGATGCTAAATGCTCTCACACATCAGAGAGTGGGATGGGGGGAGAAGTTGATCCAATGATGTTAACTACTGGTTGAGGGAATAGAGAAGGGTGGGCATTTGGTGTCTTGTCTGAGCTAGCTTTTGCAGTGACAAAGGTGAATAGGGTGTGCAATTCATATTGCCCAGTATAGTATTCTGCCCTGATGGGTTGGGCATTGAATGTAGATTTTGTGTTTAGGCAGTTCCATATCCAGCCGGCATGGTCACTGGCCCAGTTGGTGCATTTGGGTTTTTAAGTAAAGAAACTTTGGTTCAGCTGGCATGGGTTTTCATGTATGCATGTGTGTTTAGTGGTCAGTTGTAGAAACATGTATCATCCACAGCACTTCTCCCTGTTACACTCCATTGCTTGATGCCCCCAGTCCTGGCATCAGAAGCATTAGTGTGGTCTAGATATGTATATACTAGTGTCACACAGGACAGCATCAATGGTTAGACCCTGACTGATGGCCATGTTTGCTGCTATCTTGTTCTTGAAGCTAATCATGAGTGGGCTATGGTGACTGTTGTTTCAAGAATCTAGACTGTTCAGCCATTCATTTTTTGTGATGGAAAAGTCTGAGGCTGTAGCATTGCCATTGATGGTCTTGATGACTGGAATCACATCCTTGGGGTTATTAAGATTGTGCAAAAAGAAGTTGGTACATTTGTGTGTGACTACTGGATAGGTACATTGTGGGACTGTAACTGCTGGATCAATCATCTTCACCCATTCTTGAGTGTGTACTTGGGCTTGATTGGAATTGTCCACCATTTTTAACATGAGTGTGATGTTTCCAGCTGCTGATTTGGATATACTGCATATTGGGGAGGGCATATATAGTCCTATATTCTTGTAAGCACATTGGGGGAAACTCCATGGTATGCTCCAGCTTCGTCTGAGTTCTTCAACAAGATGAATAATTTCTTCTCTTGAAGTTTGGTTGAAGTTTTTGGTTTAAGGGTTGCCTGGTTGCTTACCTCTCTATTTTTGACTATGTCAGCATAGGAAAGGGGGTGGGGTGCTGTGTTACTGTAGGCCTGTCATGCAGTGATGGCTTGTTTGATATCATTTATTTATGATTTGAAATCAATGTTTGAAACAGGGTGGTGGTCACCAGAGAGTTGGGAGGCTTCCTACAGTAATCTAGTAATACTGGTTAGCTGGGCTTCACCATCCCTACCTATGTTGTATCTGTTCCCCTTCCTTAATTCCCCAAAGGATTTGAAGGCATTCACTAGGGAAGAGAGGTCAGTTTTGTTAGCATCAGTTATACAGGGAGCCAACACTGCAATGGGGTGTCCTGGGTCAAGGGGTGTGAGTGTGGTGGCTCCACATTGCTGCCCGCGGGGTGTCTGCACACCTTTCAGGTTCGGATATGGACCAGAGGGTTGCAGGTCCATTTTGGTGATATAGTAAGAAGTAAGGGAGGGGAGAGGGAATGGGTGGTGCATGAAAAAAGCAGAGTATAAATGTATGTGTGTATCAAAAAAGAGTGGTCCAAGGTATGCTTCTGGTTCCAGAGGCGTGTGCCAGCCAATATGAATGTGGGAAATTTTGTTTGAGGTGGTGGTAGG
>QLPG01024134.1:0-11019 GCA_003314385.1 Gomphus sp. MG54 | reverse complement strand
GCGGACCGAGGAGTGAGGAGTGGGCGTAGGAATGAGGGATGTGACCGATATGCGCGTCCAGCTGAGAACGACTCATTGAATGGTTCGTGCTTGGTTATTAATGGAGTATTTTAGTTGGTACCGCCGAGTTATTGGGTCCTCGGTACGTGTACTTGACACACATCTACCCTAACTGGCCTTCCTAAGTCCCTGGCACTTCCCATCCACTTCTGCTTTTCCATCCATAAATCTGACCCTGACTGCCTACGTCCTCAGAGCCTTGACCCCCCCCTTATAGAATCCTTTGGAAACCTCCAGAAACCCTCCCAGAAGCATTTGATTAAGTGCCTGACATGCAGATTTAACAGGCATATGGAACAGACCATGTTTGCAGTTACCAATCTGGGCAAACAGACATCATCCTTGGCTTCACCTTGGTAGAAGTGCTGGGATTGTTCCAACAAATCAAGCCTAATATAAATTAAACTCCCAACTTTCCTCATTATTTTGGTGGGTGTCAAGTACATGTACCAAACTCTGGTAATTTGGCAGTGCCAACTGAGCAGTCATCCTACATCTACATACAAGTGTCCATGCTGTATGCAAAGTCACTTGGTACACCAATCTCAGCTTGGCACATCTAGGGAAATACACAGGTTAGGCCAACCCTCATGGGTCACTGGGTCTGGTGTCCTTGGGTGTGGGTGCAGATCAAGCTGTGAGCACCCATGACCCAGGCCCAACCCGGGGCATCAACTCTGACATGAACGCGACTTACATGTATGCGTACATGCTGACACAAATGCGATGAATGTGCAGTATGTGCATGCAACACCACGAGTGCGACATACATGACTTATGTGTACATGCCACTGTAGAGTTGCTCTAGGTAATTAATACCTAAAAGCCTGCGCACACCGGTCCTTTTCTCTGGCAGGATCTAGCGCAGTTGTTAGGCACAGCTGGAATAGGTTCTGTGACTCGGTGTCAAGCATCGGGTACTGACGGACTTCGGTACTGCCAAGGGGTGTTGGCGAAAGGTCGGGCAGACTATGACCAAGTCCTGCAGGCCAAGAGTAGTGGCATTGGCTTCAATGTACTCGTGCGTTGTGCCCTACTTGCCATGTGTGCCACTGTATTTGCAACAGACAGATACTCGGGAGGATGCTGAGGATGCCAGCCTGAGTCGAGGACTTAACAGAGGAGAAGAAGGTAGAAGGGCCTAAGCCTAGTTGATACCCAGAATGAGGAAATATGTACATGCATGTCCTACTTATAGAGGTTAAGAAGCGACATGTGGAATAAGGAATGTGGGACAACAAGATATGCAGAGCATGTGGTTAGGGAAATGCACGGGTCAGGCCAACCCGCATGGGTCACTGGGTCAGGTATCCTTGGGTGTGGGTGCGGGTCAAGCCACGAGCACCCATGACCCGGGCCCAACCCAGGGCATCAACTCTGACACAAACGCAACTTATGCGTATGCGCATGCACCGACACGAATGCGACGCCCCGAACCCTGACGAAAGTGCCGTATGCGCATGCGACACCACAAACCCGATGAATGTGGGGTACGTGCCATATGCACCGTATACGCCATATGCGCCATACGTGTCGTACACACCGTATATGTCATATGCGCCGTACGTGTCGTACGCGCCACATGCACCGTACATGCTGTATGCGTCGTATGCGCCGCATGTGCCATATGCATCGTATGCATCGTACATGCTGCATGCGTCGTACGCATCGTATGTGCCGCACGCGTTGTACGCATCGTATGCGCCACACACGTCATATGTGCCGTATGCGCCATACGTGCTGTATGCACCGTACGCACCACATGCGCCATACACATTGTATGCATTGTATGCGCCGTACGCGCCACACGCATGCGGGTGCGGCGTGCACCTGACACCCGTCGACCCATGGGAAATAAATGTAATGTTGCAGGTAGTGTGGGAAGCTTCTGGTCTTCTCATCAACCAACCACGTACCCCTACTCGTTACCATCAAAAAAACCCAGAACAAAATGCATGCTGAGACCAACACTGTCAAGCAGGGGATTGACAGAAGATGGATCATTTGTGAGCATGATCCGGTACTAACACCAAGTGTGGGGTGCGATTTGTGGAACCCTGGGGAGACTACAGATAGTGCGGATGGGGAGGGTGTCTCAGCAGGGGTGGTGGAATCTGAAGAGTCTATGGTCGGGAGACTGATAGTAGCAAGATAGGCAACCCTGGATGATTTGGAAGATGGCCAAGAGGCCATAGATCAGTGGGCCACAATGGCTGGGTGGGCAGAAGTCTCTGGGACCTTGGGAATCCCGCAGTTTAGCGATTGGAAGGGTGGTAGGAGTGAGGAGGCAGGGCCCAGTGTGGGGCCAAGTATGAGCAGATGGGGAGGTACACAGGTGAGTGGTAGTGTGTCTACTCCTTTCTTCTACTGACATGTTCTGTTTATTGTAAAACAAGTCCACCCAGGACAAAGTCCATCCTGGGGTTCAGAATCGGGAGGAGGGTACAGAGACTGATGCGAAGGTGGAACCTCCAAGTAAGAGGCCAAAATGGGCCTGTACCCTGCAGCCAAGCAGGAAGAATGCTGAGCAGGTACCGCAGGCTGGGGGGTCGGGATGGAAGCAGACGAAGAAGTCGGGGAGGACAGATGGGACAGATAGGTTGGGATGGATAGAGGGGAGGTTGCATCAGATAGAGAGCACAATGCTGCTCCTGCTTGGGCCAGACTCTGATTTATCAGGAAACCCACAACTGGAGGAGTTCAGAAATGTGTTGTGGGATGAGGAGGGGAAGGAAAAGCAGGGGAGGGATGAGGAGGATGAATATGTTGAAATAGATTGAAAGAAATGATGAAAATTGTATAATTTTTTTAATTTTATTTTTAATTTTATTTTTTTGAAGGAAGAAAAGTAAAAGAAATCAAGGGAAAAATACAACAAGTCAAAAGTGCCGAGGTGTTTGGCAGCTTGGCTGTGTTATATTGATGGGAGAAGAGGGTGACAGATGGACTGGGAGGGATGTGAGGTTTTCGTAATGTTGGAATTGGAGTATTGGGATGTTTGTAGAGGGATTAGCGGTTAATGGTGGAATGAGGGGATATTTTGGGAGTAAGAGTAGTTGTAAAATTGTGAGTGGAGTGTCGGGATCATGTTGGGGAGGGACTGAAGGAACAGAGGGAGTGAGGGATGGGACAGAGAGTGATGAATGGAGGGGGTTTTGGGAGAAGGATGTCTTTGGGAGGGGAGTTTGTGCAGTTTGAAAAGGTTTCTAGCTGGTCGCCACCCCCTCCCTTTTAGGTAGACATCTCACCGTCTACTAAAGGTGTCGGCCTTTAGCCGAGAAGAATGGAGGAGGATCGTAAAGCCATATGATGCACATATATGGAGTGAATGAACGGGGATGGATGGGGACAAATAGAAGAGACCTTGGCCAAACATGCCAAATGACAACGCTGACTGAGAGGTCCCAGCCAAAAACTTGCCAGCTGTTCTGGTGTACAAGCATGCACAAGGCAGTTGCATTGACTAGGGCTATTGGCGAAGCTTCTGGTGACGGAACAGGATCCTGGGTGAGGCTTTTGGAACAGTGGCAAATGCTGCCTAGACCGAGGCCATCGGAATGCACCTAAAAATGTTAGTGGCTTGATGGATTATAATACTGCCCAATACCCTGTTAATCAACAGATTATAGTGGGTGAGCGAGTTGTGACCGAATATTGCTGACCGATGGATCTAGTGACATGACTGATGGATGGGTGGACTGAATTTGTCCGGATGGGAGATCTAGTGACATGTCCATTTATTCAGTAATAACCCAATTTTTTGCAGCACTGGATCAGAAATTTCAAACAAAAGTGAAGTAAAAGGGTGGTTGTGAACAAGTGCTGATTCTATCAGGCATGTAAGATGGTTTGCTGAAAATGTTCGGTACCCAAGTCGGATGACGGGACAAAATTAAACTGAGGAGGAGAGGATGATGTAGCAGCATTGATCTGAGCCTCACTACTGGCATCTGCCAAGTTGATGCAATTCTTGGTATGCTTAGAGGCTGGTCAGATGGTGACTTAGTCCTCGGTCGCTGATGTTGAATTTTCAACTTTAGCATCCAGAGTACCAGTTGCCTGGGGGATGGGGTCAGGGGTAGTAGTTGCACGGGTTTTGGTTACTTTAGGGTACCCAGCAATTTTGTGATTTTTTGCATCACAAAAAGGACACAGGTTGTTGATTATGCATCTCTGTTGTTCGATTGGGAGGAGCTTGCCATCCTTGCCGAGGTTTTTGGTGTACTCGGATTGATTTGGCTGGAATTGTCTACTGCTCTTGTTTTTTGACATGTTTGTGTTGCTGCTATTATTTTGTGAGGTCATAGTCGTAAGTAAGGCATGGAAAGTAGTGTGATTCTGGGTATACTGTCAAGCTTTGGGTACTGACGGACTTCAGTACTGCCAAGGGGTGTTGTCGAAGGATTGGGCGGACTATGGCCAAGTCCTGCAGGCCAAGAGTAGTGGCGTTGGCTTCAACATACTCATGCATTGCACCCTACTTGCCGTGTGTGCCACTGGTTTTGCAACAAACAGGTACTCAGGAGGATGCTGGTGATGCCAGCCCAAGTCGAGGACTTTACAGAGGGGAAGAAGGTAGAAAGGCCTAAGGCTAGTTGATACCCAGAATGAGGAAATATGTACATGCATGTTCTACTTATATAGGTTAAGAAGTGATATGTGGAATAAGGAATGTGGAACAACAAGGTATGCAGGGCATGCAGTTATTGTCCACAACGAGTAAAATTAGAATGAAGGAATGTAAATGGGCGTAGAACAATAAAGGATAGGATAATAGGAGTGTAGCCGAGGGTAGAATAATAGGAAGTGCCTGATTATAAAATAAGGGTTGTGTCCAAGGATAACACAAGGGCAGGAAGTCATGAGGTGAGGCAGACCAAAGGGTGAGGACAAGGGGTGTGGATGGTGGATGTACTGAGCCGAGGCCGGTGTACCAAGTGTTATGCATGTGGCATGGGCACTTGGTCGTGGATATAGAATGGCTGCTCGGTTGGCATTGCTGAGTGGACAGTTCTCGGTACGTGTACTTGACATGCTGCAACAAATGCAACATATGTGCACATGCTGTGACGAATGGGATGTATGCGCACATGCTGCGATGAATGGGATGTATGCGCACACACTGCGATAAATGTGACGTATGTGCACACACTGCGACGAATGCAACATACATGCACATGCTGCAACAAATGCAATGTATGCAATGCCCATACACACATGTGCCACCACATATGCAATGCCCATATGTGCATGTGCTACCACATATGCAATGCCCATATGTGCATGTGCCACCATGTACACGATGTATGCACATGTGCCATGACGAATGCGACGTACATGATGTATGCGCATGCACCATGATGAACACAATTACGCAATGCCCATACATGCATGCACCGCTGCATATGCGATGTACATGACATATTGCATGCGGGTGTGGCACACACCTGAGACCCATCAACCTGTGAGAAAAAACCCATGGGTTGATAGGTTTGGGTTTCCCATGGGTTGGGTGCGGATCACCCACATTTGACCTGTGGGTAAACCATGCCATTCCTTAGGCACATCCACCACCCACACTCCTTGTCCTCACCCCTCACATGCTCTACACCATTCACCATCCATTAATCCTTCCATGCCTACTCCTTGTTCCTTGATCCATCTCACCTTGGGATATCCTGTCCTTGTTTTATCCTTGGCCATGGTCCCATTGTTTTATAGTCAGGCACTCCCTATTGTCTTATCCTTGGCCACATTCGTATTATTCTATCTTTTATTATTCTGTCCCCGTTTACATTCCTTCATTCTAATTTTACTCGTTGTAGACAATACCCACATGCTCTGCATACCTCATTGTCCCACATTCCTTATTCCACATGTCTGTCAAGCTTCGGGTACTGACAGACTTTGGTACTGCCGAGGGGTCAGGTGGATAATGGCCAAGTCCTGCAGGCCAAGAGTAGTGGTGTTGGCTTCAACGTACTCATGCATTGCACTCTACTTACCGTGTGTGCCACTGATTTGCAACAGACAGGTACTCGGGAGGATGTTGGTGATGCCAGCCCAAGTTGAGGACTTAACAGAGGGGAAGAAGGTAGAAGGGCCTAAGCCTAGTCGATACCCAGAATGAGGAAATATGTACATGCATGTCCTACTTATATAGGTTAAGAAGTGACATGTAGAATAAGGAATATGGAACAATAAGGTATGCAGAGCATATGGTTATTGTCCACAACAGGTAAAATTATAATGAAGGAATGCAAAACGGGGATAGAACAATAAAGGATAGGATAATAGGAACGTGGCCAAGGATAGGACAATAGGAAGTGCCCAACTATAAAACAAGGGCTGTGACCGAGGATAAGACAAGGGCAGGAAGTCCCGAGGTGAGATGGGCCAAGAGATGAGGAGTAGGCGTGTGGGTGGTGGATGTGCTGAGCTGAGACCGGCATACCAAGTGATATGCATGTGGCGTGGACACTTGGATGTGAGCATAGGATGGCTGCTTGGTCAGCACTACTGAATAAATGGGTCTCAGTACGTGTACTTGATAATGTCACTTCTTAAACCTATATAAGTAGGGCATGCATGCACATACTTCCTCATTCTGGGTATCAACTAGGCTCAGGCCCCTTGTCTCCTCCCTTCTCTGTAAAGTCCTCTACTTCGGCTAGCACTTTGGTACCCCCCGAGTACTCCCTCTATCCCAAATTGGTGGCACATATGGCAAGTAGGGCACAATGAACAAGTATATTGAAATCAAAGCCACTACTTCTGGCCTGCAGGACTTGGCTGTTCCCATCTGACATCTCAGCATTCCCTAAGCTTGATAGTGGGGAATTATCGGTATATCTTCCCTTTATTCTTCTTTTATGCTTCTTTTATTCTTTATGACTCAAAAATGTGTATTTTTATGTTTTACATGATGTACCATTGTTAAGAATGCATATCAGGCACTTAGCTGGTGCTTCTAGGATTATTTCCAAGGATTATGATAGGTCTCTGGAAGTCCTTGTTTCTGAGATGTTCAGAAATTGGAGGTCGGTTTGGATGGAAGTGTGAAAGGACGGAAGCACCAGGGCTTTGGACTGTTCACGGTATTTAGGTAGATCAACTAGTCGTTTGAGTGGTTCAAGGTCACAGGGACTGGCTTCAACTTATGTGTTGCACCCTCCTCGATCGTCTGTCCCTAATTTCGGAAAGTCGGAAAGTTACTAGAACTGAATCGGAACTATGATGCAGAACTAATTCGATATTTGTACTGGCGAATAGTCCAGTCAACTAGTGTCTTATATACATGTATCTATCCTTGTACTATCTTGTGCCGAGTAAAAACAAGGGGATGGGAAAAATACAAGGAGGTTAATGGAGGGTGAAAACAAGGGGCAAGGTATGCGTCAATCTTAAGTTTGTTTATGTGTGGAACCTTGATTTCCGGAGTTGTGGAAAGTGTCGGAATTGGAAGTTATGGTTTTCCAATTGGGTCACAGAAAGTCTGTTTTGGGCAGTGGTCAGAGTCGGTTCATAACAGTATCCCCCCTTCAGGGCTAAGCCCTCAAGGTCCTATGCCTGTTGGAGCAGTGATTAAGGTGGATATTATTGTGGGAGTGTCAAGCGTCGGGTACTGACGGACTTCGGTACTGCCGAGGGGTGTTGTTGAAAGGTCGGGCGGACTATGGCCAAGTCCTGCAGGCCAAGAGTAGTGGTGTTGGCTTCAATGTACTCGTGCGTTGCGCCCTACTTGCCGTGCATGCCACTGTATTTGCAACAGACAGATACTCGGGGGGATGCTGAGGATGCTGGCCCGAGTCGAGGACTTAACAGAAGAGAAGAAGGTAGAAGGGCCTAAGCCTAGTCGATACCCAGAATGAGGAAGTATGTACATCCATGTCCTACTTATATAGGTTAAGAAGCGACATGTGGAATAAGGAATGTGGGACAATAAGGTATGCAGAGCATGTGGTCACTGTCCACAATGAACAAAATTAGAACAAGGAATGCAAAGCGGGGATAGAACAATAAAAGACAGGATAATAGAATGTGTCTGAAGATAGGATAATAGGAGGTGCCAGACTATAGGACAAGGCTGGTAACCGGGGATAGTACAAGGACAGGAAGTCCCGAGGTGAAATGGACCGAGGAATGTGGATGGCAGATGTACCAAGCCGAGACCGATGTATAGGGAATGGCATGGGTCACCCACGGTGTAAAAGGCAACAAATTCCCACAGTGATGTGTTCTTTCAACTGGGCCAAAAGGCCACTATGCCAGGTTATCTGACATTAGTCTGTGGGCACTATTTAAACAGCAACTTGTTACATGTATTCACCAACCATTGCAATGGTATGTAACACACGGGTCAAATGTGGGTGACCTGCCCCCGACCCATGGGAAACCTGAACCCATCAACCCATGGGTTTTTTCCCATGGGTTGACAGGTGTTGGGTGCGTGCCACACCTGCACGTGCTGACGCAAATGTGCCATACGCACATGCAATGTACGTGCATGCGACATACGACATGAACGCGCCATACATGCACATGATGTACGACATGAACATGCCGTACGTGCACGTGACATACGACACAAACGCGCCACATGCATGTGTGTCATACGCGTGTGCGTATGGTGTGTTGGTATCGGCGTGTGCGTGTACAGCACATTGGTGTCGGCACATGCGTGTACAGCACGTTGGTGTCGGCACATGCACGTATGGCACGTTGGTGTCAGCACGTGCGTACGGCGCGTTGGTGTTGGGGCATTGGTGTTGGGGCGTGCATATGGCGTGTTGGTGTCGGGGTATTGGTATCAGCAAGTGTGCGTATGGCATGTTGGTGTTGGCACGTGTGGGTACGGCACATTCATGTCGGCGCCTGCGCATATGGCACGTTTGTGTCGGTGCCTGCGCATATGGCGCGTTTGTGTTAGCATGTGTGTCATATGCATGTGCGTACGGTGCGGTCGTGTCATACGCGTGCATGCACAAGCGTACATAGTTGAGGCGGTGGGTTGGGCTGGGTCACGGGTGCTCTCGGCTTGACCCGCACCCAAACCCAGGGGCACCTGACCCGGTGACCCGTGCAGGTTAGCCTAACCTGTGCTATTCCCTACCGATGTACCAAGTGTTATGCATGCTGTGTGGACACTTGTACATGGATGTAGGATGGTTGTTTGGTCGGCACTGGCGAATAATCGGGACCTTGGTACATGTACTTGACAGTATCCCCCCCCCTTAGCGGCTGAACCCCTGAAGCCAGAAATTAAAAGTAAAGTTGGGTCCACCTAAACGTAACCTTGCAGGTAATTTGGGAAGCTTCTATTTTTCTCATCATTCTACTGCATTATTCCATCCATCTTCATTGTCAAATTATAACCGAAACAAAATGTCTGCCAAGCCCGACAACGTTGAACAGGTGACCATGGAAGGACGCGTTGTTGATGGGCATGACGCATCGTCAACACAAGGCGATGGTTTGTGGATGTTTTCAGAAAATGCAGGTGGTGTGGGTGAGGAGGGGGCCTTAGCGGAGAGTACGGATGGTGCGGGTGCAGAGGGTGCCTCGGCGGGGGTCGTGAGGGCGGATAGGGAGGTGACTGTGGGGCGACTCGTGGCAGTGAGCTGGGATACTCCGGAGGATGTGGAGGACGGTCAAGAGGCTGTATTCCCATGGGCCGAAACAGCCGCGTGGGCAGAAAACCTCAGGACCTTGGGGGTCCCGAAGACTAGTGGACAGAAGCAGGGTAGGAGTATGGGGGTGGGGCCCAGTACGGGGCCGGGTGTACAAGGACGGGGGGGAAATGCTCAGGTGAGTGTTAATATGGGTTCTTTGATTCCCATGGATTGATATGTTTCTTGTAGCATAAAAGCAAACTGGCCCAGGATGAAGTCAGCCTGATGGTCCGGGACTCAGTGGAGGGTGCAGATGGGGTGGTAGAGCCCTCGAATAAAAGGCCAAAATGGGCCTGTCCCCAAAAACCAAGCAGGAAGGCTGTCAAAACCAAAGTACCACTGGCTGGGGGGTCGGGACAGAAATGGGCAAAGAAGATGGGGAGATCAGATAGGCTGGAACGGATAGAGCGGAGGCTTGGGGAGTTGCACAGAAGGATTCAAAGTATGGGGAACGTAATGTTGGTCCTTCTCGAGGGCAGTTTGGGTTATTCGAGAGACCCGAAACTACAGGAAGAGTTAAGGAGTGCATTGTGAGAGGAGGAGGAGATGGAAGAGCAAGGGAGGAATGAGGGGGAGGAGAGGAATGAGGATGAATATGTGGAGATAGATTAGGGAAAATAATGAATATTGTATAATTTTTTTTAATCAATTTTTTGAAAGAAGAAAATAAAAGAAATCAAGGGAAAGAGAAATACAACAAGTCGGAGGTGCCGAGATGTTCGGCATCTGGGCTGTGTTATATTGATGGGAGAGGAGGTGGCGGATGGACTGGGATGGATGTTGAGGGTGGAATGAGGGGATATTTCTTTCGGGATTAAAGGTGGTTGTAGGGTCGTGAGTGGAGTGTTGGGAGTGTATGGGGGAGTGGCTGGAGAAAAAATTGGGGGAGAGGGGGATATGATAGGTGATGGAATGGAACAGAGGGAGTGGAGAATGGGACAGAAGGTGATGGACAGAACAGAGAGTGAAAAATGGAGGTGGTTTTTGGGAGAAGGATGTCTTCGGGAGGGGAGTTTGCGCAGTTTGAAAAGTTTCTAGCTGGTCGCCACCCCCCCCTTTTAGGTAGACATCCCACCGTCTACTAAAGGTGTCGGCCTCTAGCCGAGAAGAACAGAAAAGGGTCGTAAATGCATATGACATGTATATACGGAGTGGAAGAATAGGAATGGGTGGGGACGGATGGATGAGACCTTGGCCGAACATGCCAAATGACAATGCTGACCGAGAGATCCCTGCCAAAAAACTTGCCAGCTGTTCTGGTATACAAGCATGCACAAGGCAGTTGCAT
>QLPG01024115.1:0-15904 GCA_003314385.1 Gomphus sp. MG54 | reverse complement strand
CCGAATGTCCGAAATACATTCCGAGGCCCCCCGATTCCGACCCCCCGAATCCGACCCTCCGAAGACTCCAAAAATCAAGGTTCCATCACGATCGATAACCGACGCACAGGATTATCGCGTACCTCGCTCCCTTGTTCTCTCTTTTATATTGACACCCTTGTACTTCCTTTTCCCCTTGTTTTATTACCGGCAAAAGATAGTACAAAGACAGTCGCATGTATATAGCCTCCCAGTCGACTAGGACTGTTCGCTAGTACGAATATCAACTTAGTCTCCCACCAGTTTCCGATTCATTTCCGGTAAACTCCGGCCTCCTTTCCGAAATTAGGGACAGACGATTGAGGAGGGCGCAACACATAAGTTGAAGCCAAGTCCCTTCGACCTCGAACACCTCAGCCACCGGATTGACCTATTCCGTGACCTACCCTAAACTTCCGGCGCCTCCGTCTCCGTCCGTAGTCCGTCTGATCCCGATCTCGGTCTTCGGCCCTGTTACGGACCTTTGCACTAGCCCGGAAAACCCCTTCGGAAGTACTAGCTAAGCGCCTGACACGCGGACTTAACACTGACCTTGTGTGTAATAATTGTCACATAAACCCAGGAATTTGTTGTACAATTGAGTCTTGAGAGCTTGAACCAGCAGTTTGGCACCATTTTCCATGTGTGATTGTTTGGCGCATGGCTGTGGGTCCTTGTGGGTCCAAGTAGAAAATAAGCGAAAATTATAAGTGTCTTTGGAGGTTTTCCTTGGGCTTGAAGAGCTTGATGATTTAAGAGTTAATTACTGGGAGGTAATTCACTCTTAAATGGCCAGCCAGAATATTATAATATGTTTTTGGTAGTCCAGATGAGACTGATTTAAGTTGGGTTATTCCTTGGAGGAGAGGTTTGGACTCCTACATATTGAACCAATTGGAAAGTGACCAGACTAACAAGGGATCATTCCCTGTTCCCTAACAACATCCATTGGTGTGGGCCCAGAGGACAGGATGAAAGGGCAGGGGGCCAATGATACTCTAGAGAGTGTGGGTGCAACTTGCCTACCCGGGGGTTCAACAAGCCTTCAGTTAGGCTGCAGTACATGGGTGTGCGATGAGGAAAGATGAGGTCCCTGAAATGCTTCATTCACTACATGCATAAGGGCTACCACTCACATGGCAGTGTACCACGCCAAGATGTTGTCATCCTTTGGCCTCCCATCTAGCATCAGCACAATGCGGCTCTGGATTGTAGGGTTAAGGCCTTGCCAGAACTTTATGATAATAGACTGCCTGTCTGTGTATTTGGCTTTTTTGACTAGGTCCTTGAATTGGTCAATATACTTATCGGCCAATTGCTTGCCCTGATGGTACTGTCATGACTCTAGTTGGTTTTCTGCATCAGTGGCCTCATGCAGGGGCAAGAAGTGTTGCCGGAAGGCTTTGGCAAAGACCTTCCAGTTGGCGTAGAGGGGCCTGTCTATTTTTGCTTCATGAGCGAATACCTGGCCAGAGAAGGTCATGGCTCTCCCAGTTTTCATTAAGGATATTGCCCAGAGCATCTGGGACTGCTTGTCTGGGAAGTCAGCGGTGCAGATGCTGAGATATAGGGTGCAGGGCTACATGAATGCTCATCTGTGTGCACAGTCACCATCAGACTCAGAGGGTTTGGCAGGCTCTACCATATGCTTTGCAGGCTGCCAAGCTCAGGTTAGGAGGCCTGCTACTAGGTTTGTGGTGATCACCTGTAGCATGTTCAACCTTGTCTCCAGATCTTGCTTTTCTCTTCTCTCTCTCAGCAACTCCTGCTCTATACCAACCAGTTGGTCTAGCAATTCTTGGGCCAACGGTAAGTCCATAAGGGATAAGGTGTCTTTATAGTATGAATGAGAAGGGGCTGCCATTGTCATCGCTTCCAAAGGAATTCAATTCAGAGTTAGGTGATGGGGCAGCTGGTACTTGTGGGAGAGAGTTTTCTACTATAAGGGCCACCTAAGCAGATGTTCTACCCTTGGGTGGCACACTGGTGAAGGGGGATCCAAAGCTTTAGTATAGTATCACAGCAACTAGCCTACCTGGCAAAGGGGGATCCAAAGAGAAAACTCTAGGGAACCCTTCGCCCACTAACTACTGTATATAAGCACTGTCACTATGGTACTCTGCACCATGCCAGGTATCATTCTCCATACTAACTGGGAAGTTCTGCCAGGGTCCCAGCATCATGAGTAACTGATGAGGAGACAGCTGATAGTTATGATTGGCACTCTTTGAGAATGACCGCCAATGGTGATGGCCGTTCAGTGGGTATCTTGTTTGGCACTGCCATGAGTAGGCCGAACAGATCTCAGTCAGTGGGCATGGACCTAAGGTGGGGTGGTGTCGGTCAGGGCCTATTATCGGAGGTTCCCCTGACAGGAACCCTTTTCCTTCTAACTATAGCTATATATGTACCATTGCCATAGTGCTCTACTTGTATCAGGCATTACTTCTCACACTAGTCAGATGTGGAACCAGGGTGCTGGGGACACCAGTAACTGCTGAAGACGTGTGCAATAGCCATGGGTGATGCCTGCTGATGGTGGCTGCCAATCGTAGTGTTTATTTGGCATATACCTTGGTCATAGTGGTTGGGTATATGCCAAACAAATCTTGACTAATAGGTATGGCCCTCAGTCAGTAAGGTTTTGGTTAAGACTTATTCTTGGGGGTTCCTCTGACATTAGTACTTTTTGTAGGTTCTTATGAGGGGAATAGTCCATCCATGGCTGATGGGGGTTGGATAGTCAGATTGTCACAGGGTAGAAGACAGAGGATGGGAGGTAGATAGACAGATGGACAAAGAAGTGCCTAGATACTTAAGAGTGGGTAGTCAACTCATGATGGTGACTAAGCATAGTCGATGCTAGGTGTTTACAGTTGTAGAGACTATATGTTGTACCATCCTCAATTGTCTGTCTCTTATTTCAGATTTGTAGAAAACATAAGTATGGTGAGAAGACTAAGTTGATATTTGAACTAACAAACAGTCCCATTGACTGGAGGTTTATATACATGCAGGAGCCCCTTGTAGTTCTACTGAATGTCTGAATAAAGAACAAGGATAGAAAATACAAGGAGACTGGAATACAAGAATGAAAAGAACAAGGGGATAAACTATTTAGGAACCCTAGGAACACTCAGTGAGGGATCATGGATTTATGGGATTGTAGGAGGACAGAATCATAGGACTGCAGTAGGATGGAAAGTACTTGATTCTCTAGCAAGGTTGACTGAGCACAATGGATCATGGGCAGGTAAGATATGCAGGCTGTTAGCTAGATTGTCCTAAGACATGGACTATGACCATAACAGTACCCCTCTACTAGGACCAAGCCCTTAAGGTCTAGTACTGATTGACATGGTGATTAAGATGGACATGAGCATGAGAGAATTAAAGGTGTCTTAGGTGTAAATAGATATTATAGAGTACCTGTGATCCATCCCACTATAGAAGGGGGTCTTCTTGCCACTAGAAAGGCCTTTTCCTTGATCAAAGATGAATTGTGCACTTGTGAGGCAGAATTTGCAGAATACCCTAACCTTGTAGAGGCAGGAAATGGCATGGGTCACCCATGGGTCAAATGTAGGTGACCTGTACCCAACCCATGGAGAACTCAAACCCATCAACCTATGGTTTTATTCCTATAGATGGACAGGTGTTGTGTTTATGCCACACCTGCATGTGCCATACCTGCATGTGCTGCACCCATACATGCTGCATCTGTACATGCTGCACCTATACCTGCATATGCCATACCCATATGTACTGACACAAATGCACCATATATACATGTGCCGACACAAATGAACCATATATACATATTCTTCAACTGAGTCCCTGCCTTGGTACTAGCCTGTGTCTTCAAGTCATGTCAAGGCTGAGAGCTGCTTGTTCTTTGGGCAGAAGTGCTCCACCATGTCCATCTTGAACACCTTCCAGTTGGGGTATAGGGGGCATCTGGCTCATTCATTTTGCAAAACCCTGTTGGCATATCGAGCTGTCCTTCCTGACTTGAAGTATAACAATGCCCAGTGAATGTAGGCTTGGTCATTGGCAAACTGGTTGCCACAGACCGCAAAGTAGATGTTGTAGGAGTTGAGAAAGGCTCTGCACTTTTCTTGATCTCTATCGAAGTCTGATAGTGCAGCCAGTCAGGCTTGGGAGTCAGTTTGAGGTGCAGGGTGGGAGGAGTCTGTATGTATGTTTGGCATTGAATCATCTTTGGGGCCCAGGTAGTCTGCATCTCCGCATGTAGGGTCATTGTTAAGCTTTGTCATAATCACCCAAAGGGCTTCACTAATGGCTGCATTGGCCACTCGGTTCTCTGCCAACTCCTGCTCCAGTCTCACCAGCTGCTCTTTGGCATCTAAATCTGGGTGCATCATTGGGTAAGGAGAGTTGTTTGCTGGCTCTTTTGTAGCTATAGAGGAGGGGGTGTCTGGTGTCTGGTACACAAGTGAGGTGGAGCTGTCCGAGTTGCAATTGCCGAGACCAAATCTGCCTATAGTCGTATCATGACACAATGCCCAGTCCTTGTTGGGTAGAGGTTTTTCTAATGTAAGGGCAACCCCAGTGGTGCCTGAGGACTATCATGCAGGGCCTAGCAATAGGAGAAATTCTAAGTCTCAATTATTCTTATACATACACAAGAAAGGGACTTCACCTAGCAATGGGGGAAATCCTAAGAGGAAAACCTAAACCCTATTGCCAGAGAGTCCCATGCTTTATATACCCTGTACTCACACACTGCTTCTCCATCATATACTACCCTTCCCTTGGTTCCAGTAGTATGATCTGCTAAATGCCTGTAGGCCCACTCCCAGGAGTCTGGCCTAGGGCCTCGGTCTCTCAGCTTGGCATATGGTGGGAAGGTTGGTTGGTCATTAGCCCTTAGGGACGAGCCTGTCAAGTTCTCCCAACTCCTACTCCTCAGCCCTCTCCTCCATAGGTGTGTCTCTCACCTATTGCTATCATTCTACTAGGCTGAGACTTTGGCAGACCGTATTAGTCTACTGGCTGGGTGACTGGTGCTTGGCTTAGGAAAATAGACAGGTTATCCCCTGACACGTCCTGTCTCCTGGGAATCCCAGGTGCATGCCTGTGTGTGTATGTCATCTATACCTAAGGCAGATGTGTACCTATATGCACCTGAGGTAGGGTGCTGTTTGCATTGGGGTTGCTGATAGCCCCATCCTGTCTCCTGAGAAGCCCAGGTGCATTTGCCTATATGTGTATGTCATCTATATACTAGAGCTGCATCATCCCAATGAAGGGAAAATTTATATTTCTTTTATATTTATTAATGGCATCAATGAGCATAGGCTTCGACTTCCACTAATATATTTGATAACCTTCCAGAGCTTGTTGACATCACATCCTAACATCAAGATGAGCTTGAACATTATCTTGCTAATGATGTGGAGAATGTGATGGATGCTCTCAAATGGTAGTATGAGAGGAGGTCCACTTTTCCCTGTCTATCACTCATGGCCCAAGATTATCTGTCTATTCCTGGTAAGTAACTTTTTATTAAATTATTTGTTATATTCTTTCAATTCTAATAAAAATTTAAAGCTACAACTGTTGCTGTTGAACATGTATTTAGCCAAGGCTGTCTTGTTTTGCCCTATATTTGGAACTGACTTTCAGATCAGATGACTTCATCCAGCGCCATATAGATGGGCCCTGAATCACAAACTGTTTCTCAGCAGTTTTGTCAGCTATCATTTACATCGCCTGATTCCCTTATGTATATTGGATCTTAGAGCATACTTGGTTTGGTGAAGGATGTCAATATCAAAGCTACATTGGGGGATCAGGTCACCAATCCCAAGGAGGAGCGTAGTGTGGGTTAGGATTCTATTATGGGTAATATTTTATAAATTCTGAACTTTTATAATAAGAAAATATATTAATTTTCAGTATTGGGTCAATTTATATCCATTGTGGGTGGCGGGTAAGTACAATACCCATTGTGGGTGGTGGGTAAGAAGAATACCCATTGTGGATCGCAGGTAAAAACAATATCCATTAAACCTGCAGGTGTCAAGTACACGTACTGAGACCCATTAATTTGGCAGTGCTGACCAAGTACCCAGCCAGTGACCAAGCAAATACTTAATACACCGTTCTCAGCTCAGCACATCCCTTGTTCCTATTCCTCATCCCCATTCCTTATCTACCTTATCCTACTCACCAATCCAATAATCCTACCCATTCCACTCCTCATTCCTTGACCCGTCTTACCTCAGGACATCCTGTCCTTGTTTTATCCACAGCTATGACACTGTTGTCTTATGGTCTGGCACTCCCTATTGTTCTGTCCTCTGCTACGTTTCTATTATTCTATCCTTTATTGTTCTATCCCCGTTTTATATTCCTTCATTCTAATTTTTACCCATTGTAGACAATAACCACATGCTCTGTATACCTTGTTGTCTCACATTCCTTATTCTACATATTGCTTCTTAACCTATATAAGTAGGACATGCATGTACATATTTCCTCATTCTGGGTATCGACTAGGCTTAGGCCCTTCTACCTTCTTCCTCTCTGTTAAGTCCTTGACTTGGGCTGGCATCATCGGCATCCTCCCAAGTATCCTGTCTGTTGCAAATCAGTAGCACACATGGCAGGTAGGGCGCAACATACGAGTATGTCGAAACCAACGCCACTACTCTTGGCCTGTAGGACTTGGCCATTTGTCTGCCCGACACTTTCCGGAAGTCTCGAAGTTTGTCAGTACCCGAAGCCTGACAGCAGGTACCTGTACCCATACCCATAATAACCTGCTACCCATTGCTAAGGGTAAGGGTATTCTTGGGTATAGGTACAGGTAGAAATAAAATACCTGGGGGTTACCCATGCCAATCACTAATAAGAAAGTATGTCATGCACATATCTGTCATACTCCCATTGCATTTTTATGTGGTTTCATTCAGTCATTGACACTTGTTTCTTTCAGATTCTCCACAAGATCATTATGGCTTATGGATGCATATCAAGAAAGGCCTCACAGATAGTCAAGAAGGTTGGGCCAGTCAGAAGTACTGAGGTCACCATACCTTGCCAGATACTATTCTAGCTGAGTTGGACAAGGCTGATATTATATGGTGTAGCTCAATCATTATTTCTAAAAAAAAATTGCCATCCTCTGTAGCAGAATACAAAATTTTGATTTGACAATGAAAAATTTTGCGCCTGTGACCATGACACCAGCACATCATGTGACCTTAGCCAATGTTTTCTATCTTCGAAGGTCTCTCTTGTTCATATGTGATTGGGCAAGCAAGTTTTATTGCTGTCGCCACCACTCTCTTGTGTAGCCAGACAGACCCAGGCCGTGCTCAAGCTGGTGGAAGCAAGTAACTAACTAAATATGCTAAGTAATGTTTTATGGGAAAGTAGAAAGGGTGGGTAAAAATAAAACAGAGGAGACTTGAAGACTATGTCTATCAAGTGGTCTTGTGAGAAAATGTGAGGTGAATTAAAAAACAGGGCTCTAACCTATGGAGTGCTCTTGTGAGAAAATGCGAGGTGAAGGAACACTATACTAGTGTGTGTTTATATACCTAAATCTTTGTGGATGGTGTGGATGTTGAACAAAAAACAGATATTGGACAAAAAGCAGATATCAAAACAAGGGTTATACTTTCACATGCCTCCTCTAGAGAACACAGACAAAGGATTTTGTCTGAAACATCTCTCTCATTTGTGCATGATTGGGCAAGCAAGTTTTATTATTGTTTCTGCCACTCTCTTATATGGCTAGACAGACCTGGGCTGTGCTCAAGCCATTAGAGATGCGAGATGAAGGGTAGGATGCCTGAGAGTTTAAGCAGTAGGAATAGCCCAATGAAGATGCATGGAGAGATTAAGGATGCATGAACGAAAGGACTCAATGTATAGCTTGTAAGCATCCCTCCACCACCTTCCCAACATTTGGATTTTGTACTCTGTAAATCCAGCCTCAGCCGCAGCTGTAGCAGCCCCTTGCCAAAAGGAATGACCTGAAAATGAGGATGAATCTAAGCCAGCTGATATTAGCAGACTTCGGAGGCTGGAGATAAAGTAGGAATATTGAAGTGGTGAGCCATCATTGTGGTCAAATAATAGGCATACAGGGGTCTGGGGTCGGTTATGAATAGGTATTGCAAGGCTTTGACCATGTATGTAGGGGCATCCACTGCAGCGATGTATGTTGTGGTTTCTTTTTGAAATGTGTTGGTTTTAGATGCGAGAAATGTGATACTGATACTAGAGGTGGTGTCAACAGATGGGAAAAATGATATCGAGCCTTGTGTGAGGTGGGCAGATGGATCAAATGCTTTGAATTTGTTGCCTTTGACCGTGAACTCTCCAGAGTATAAGAAACCGGTAAATGCAAGCTTGGTGGCTGTGTCCATGGTAGCTTGTTGAAGAGACATGTGCAGGTTTGAAATGGCAACAAGTTGCTGCAGGATGCCAAGGGTGATGGGGGTAGCTGGTTTGTGGTCCCTGTCTCCAAAGTATCTTTTGATACCTCTGATAACGTGCTGGATGACCGGGGAGTCCACTGCCTCAAATGGAAGGTCTGCATCCATGTGGAGCGATTTGACATGTCCCAAATATGACTTTATCCTTGAGGTGAGGATCCTTTTAGAGTAGCTGAGATATGCAACCCATTCGAGGACTGCCCCTTTGATGGCAGAGAGATAGGAGCCATCCCTATCAAGCAGGTGGGGATGAAGACAGAGGAAGTCGATGAAAGATTTTTGCCCTGTACTATAGGTTTTGCAGGTGGATACTGCAAGTCTGAACTAGAGAAAGAATGTGGCTGTCGGTGCAAGATGAGCATGGATTTGATACCAGCAAGGGGGGGGTAGGTCCTGCAGTTCTGTCGTGACAGAGATGTGTTAAATCCACGTGTCGGTGCTTAGCTAGAGACTTCTGGAAGGATTTTCAGAGGGTTCCGAATGGTTTCCAAAGGGGGGTTCATATTCCAGGGGTGGAGGGACTAAGGGTCGGACTCAGGATCGGAATCGGAGCAGACAGAACTCAGGAACGCCAGGGGTCTTGGGACTGTTCACGGTGTAGGGTGGTACAAGTGGTTTGAGGTCGCAGGGACTTGGCTTCAACTTATGTGTTGTGCCCTCCTCGATCATCTGTCCCTAATTTCAGAGAGTCAGAAAGTTTACCAGAACTTAATCAGAAACTATGACACAGAATTAAGTCGATATTTGTACTGGCAAATAGTCCAGTTGACTGGTGACTTATATATATGTATCTAGTCTTGTACTATCTTTTACTGAGTAAAGACAAGGGGGGAAGGGAGTACAAGGGCAATATAAAATGAAGAACAAAGGAGTGAGGTACACAATGATCCTGCGTGTCATCTATCAAAGGAGCAGAACCTTGAATTCAGAATCTTCAGAGGTTTGGAAACACGGAACCTTGGAATGGTACATCAGGAATCTGGAAATTGGTTATTCAGACTTTGAGCGATTGGAAAGGTCCCAGAAATGGCACGGGTGGTTGTGGGGTTTAATGTGGGTTTGTTTGGCAGCATGGGCCATAACAAGATGGTGCGATGAGAAAAAGGTGTGAGAAATTAAAATGAAAGGCAGCATCAGCAAGTGCATTACAAGTAGAAGGAAGCCAAGATGAAAAAAAAGAGAACTTGAGGAATGCTGCCAGCATGACAATTTGTCTCATAATGGTCATTGTGAATCTTGCTCTTGTGGTCTCCTTAGTTAGGGTAGCTACAATTGCTTCATTGTCTATATGAAATACGACATGCCAGTGCAGCCAAAGGTGACTCCAATGGAGGATAGCCTGAAGGACTGCATAAATCTCCTTGAATTGAATATTATGGTGACAGAAGCGATGAGGAACCCAAGAAGAAAACCAGTGTTCATTGAAAACACCTCCAATCCCTTTGGTACTACTGACATCCATGTAGACGTGAATGGTAGGGTATGAGAGAGAAATAATATGGATACTATTCCATGACTGTGTGAAGGTCATCCACCAGCAAATGTTGGCTTTAGCATAGGTGGGTATACTATGACAGGTGAGTGGGGATGAGAAAGTCATTGAAAAGTCGATAAGACAGCGGATGAATGCCCTGGAGTAAGGGATAACCTGGGATGCAAATTAGAGAAAGCCAATAAGCTCCTGAAGCTCCTTGAGGGTTATGGTAAATGCTGCTATTACATATTCTAACATTTCTTGCAAGTATGATAATTTGTCAGATGGGAGCTTTGCCTCCATATGAGTGGTATTGATTTCGAGACCCAGAAATTCCAGATGGGTACAAGGCAGGATTGTTTCCCCGTTTCGGAACTCAAGGCCCAACTGGTTACCAAGTGCTTGATACCAGGAGTAGGGAATGGCACGGGCCACCCACGGGTCAAATGTGGGTGACCCGCACCCGACCCATGGGAAACCCGAACCCGTCAACCCATGGGTTTTTTCCCACGGGTCGACGGGTCTCGGGTGCGCGCCGCACCCGCACGCATGCGGCGCATGCGCGTACGTCGCGTGCGCATACGCGTTCGTGGCGGCGCGTGCACATACGTCGCGTACGTCGCGTACGGGCGTCACGTACGTGGCGGCGCGTGCGCATACGTCGCGTACGTCGCGTACGGGCGTCGCGTACGTGGCGGCGCATGCGCGTACAGGCGTCGCGTTCGTCGCGTTCGTCGCGGCGCGTGCGCATACGTCGCGTACGTGGCGTATGTGGCGGTGCGTGCGCGTACAGGCGTCGCGTACGTCGCGTACGTTGCGTTCGTCGCGGCGCGTGCGCGTACGTAGCGTACGTCGCGTACGTCGCGTACGTCGCGTACGTCGCGGCGCGTGCGCGTACGTAGCGTACGTCGCGTACGTCGCGTACGTCGCGTTCGTGGTGTCGCGTGCGCGTGCGGCGCGTTCGTCGCGTTCGTCGCGTTCGTGGTGTCGCGTGCGCGTGCGGCGCGTTCGTCGCGTTCGTGTCCGCGCAAGTCGCGTGCGTGTCGGAGTTGACGCCCCGGGTTGGGCCCGGGTCACGGGTGCTCGCGGCTTGACCCGCACCCATACCCAAGGGCACCCGACCCGGTGACCCGGTCGGGTTGGCCTGACCCGTGCATTTCCCTAACCAGGAGACTATAGCCTCAGCGGTGCTTAATGACGTGCTGGGATAAAAGGCAGGAAGTCATCCTGGTAATGGTGAATCTTACTAGGAATGTACCAAAGAATGATCCAGTGCAGTGCTTTAGTGAAAAAGTTGAAAATATATAGGGCAGAGCATAAGCCAAATGTAAGTACCACTGCATGGTAGAATTGAGAGTGCCAATGAAAGCCGAGTAGATGCCAGTAAGATGGTGCTACTGGGATGTGGTGAAAAGCTTCTTTAAGATCTAGCTTTACAAGAATTGTTCCTTGGCCATATGCACGAATGACTTGCAAGGCATGTTCAAAAGATTCATACTGAATACTGGCTTCTTAGTCCAGGATCCCATCATTGACCGAGTCACCCTGGGGCCATAATAGGTGATTAATGAGATGCTTTTTCTTACTGCATTTCTATGTTGTCAAGCCAAGTGGAGATAAGCAAAATTCTAGTAAGGGGGGGGGGGGGTCAGATACAGTCCATGTGCATGTAAGTTCTCGAGAAGTCTGTTGATAGCTGAAGTTACAGCATCTGGGTCCTCATTGCAAGATTTAAGGTTCTTACATGTTTGAGTATGGTTAGCAGCTTTGAACCCGATTTGAGCACCAAAGTCTATTATATGGAGAATCATGTTTACAAAAGTATGATCCAGATAAACTTGCAAGTGATATGCCCATGCTTCGCACTTAAGAGGTATTGTAACTCGTGGAATGTTATTTGTTGAGGTGGGAGGCAGGTTGCATCTTGGGTCTGTATTAGGACACTTGGCTGGGGGATTTTTGGAGGGAAACAGATTGGAAAATGGGAGTAGTTGCGAGAATACTGGTATAGGTGACTGAATAACTGTAGGGCTACCATTAAGGCAATAGTAAGAGTGTGGCCAAGGCTGACTCACCATGCCTAGGTCCTATGAAGATTTCTTGGGATATTTGAGAGCCCATGCTCGAGGCTATTGCAGTTGCAGCACTTATGTATGTGTGAGGTGTTTCTGAGTACATCTGTAAGGGCAACTCTCCGTTGGTACTGATCTTATGACTGCTGGAGGCTAGAACCAGTGGGACACCACCCAGCCCTGGACTTCCTCCTAGGCCTGACTCTGGGACTCGAACCTAAAGCCTACCTACAGACTTCTCAGACTTAGGTAGAGGGGATCTAAAGAGAACCAAGTGAGGATCCCCTTACCTAAGCATGAACTATATAGCTACTGTGTCACAACAAGTACAAATAGTAGGAAATAGCTGGTAACCTAAATAAAGGAAAGGGAGAATAGGATAGGAAAGGAATATAGGAAAACTAAGGAAAATATAAGGAAACTTAAGGAAAAGGGAATAGACCATCAGGGTTGTACTCTGACAGAAAGGAAGAATAGAATAGAGGGAAAGGAATTAAAAGGTAAATATAGGGGAAATAGAAATAAAGAAATAGGCCCTCAGGGCTGTTCCCTGACATCACCTCCTCTCTATGATACCACATCCCAATGCACTGAAAAAAAAAAAATCCCTCTGCAGAGCATCTGGCCCAAGCCTGAGTGGTTGGTGAGAGGCCCACAGGTCCTCACTAGGTGCAGGTCATCCTCTTGGTTGGATTAGAGTCCCATCCTGTGACTACATCTCAGTCTGCACCTAGGTCATCACCAAGGGTAGTAACCCCAGGCTTAGTCCTTAGAGCTCCACATCAGTATCAAGATCCTGGGCTTGTGAGCTTACAGCTGCTCCGCTATCCTTCTCAGGCTTTACAGCTGTACCAGGACCTCTAGGCCTTCACCCCCTCTCTAACATACGTCACCCTTAACATATTCTCCGAAAAAAAGGGGACATACTCCTGGAGTGTTACTACTTTCTCTCTAGGATTCTGCTATCTTTATGAGAGGAATAGTAGCATGGGTGTACAGGAATCCAGAATTACAGAAATATGGAATGTATGCCATGGATTCATGGGTGTATGGAAGACAGAGATAGGGTAGACCAGAAGGTGCAGAGGTGTAGAGGGGCAGATGTGTAGGGAATCTAGAGAGTAGGTCATCCAGGAATCCAGAGAGCAGATCCATGAGAGTACGGACAATTGGAGCATTGGTGAGGGGGATGGTCTCAGATTGCCCCCTTGGGATTGTGAGACTATGTGGATGAGCAGAAATGACATGGATGCAGGAATGTAGGTGTGGATGGAATATAGATGCATGGGGTGTCAGAAGACAAATATGCCAGGACGTGGGGAGCAGTCGTACTGGGAACATAGACCATGAGCCATGGATTCACCTGAGCCATGGATTTGCCTGAAGGGATGGCCCAATATGCAGACACACGGAGGTGTGAGCAGACATAGTAGGGATGGTCGGTAGCAATCGCGGGGTCACCCAGATATGGGAATGGCACATCGATTTCCTGGGTGGTCAGCACACAACATACAGGCGAGGATACTCAATGGGGCAGTGGTAAGGAGAGTAATCTAGAATTGCTCCTTTGGGACTACAGGGCTACATGGGTGAGCAGACATGATGCAGGTGTAGACACATGCAGTATTAGAAACGGATAGCTAGGATACAAGAGTCAGATGTGCAGGAACGTAAGCGGAAGTCCTCCAAAGTGAGCAGTGGCAGTCAGTAGCCATGGTTGGGTCACCTGCACGTAGCAAGACCATATGAGGAGCTGGCAATAACACTGGGTGTACAAGTGGGGATCGAGCTACACAGCAAGCGCAGCTTATGCGACTTCCTGGGATGCTCCCAGAACTTGACAGTGGTGGTAGGAGGCAATTGCATGGGTGTCATGTCAGTGTTGCAGACAATGCTTGTGTTATCAGGCATAGTCAGCATGCTGGATACCAGAAGCAAGTGCGGGGTGCTGTCTTGAGGTTACTACATGAGGACAAGCATGTGGGTGCTACAGCGAGTGAAGGCGGTCATGTAGAATGGGCTGCATGATGAATGCAGTTTACACACCTTGGAACATTCCCAAAATCTGAGGTGGTGAGGCAAGTGCAAGATCAACAGCAGGCAAATGTACAAGTGTCAGTACAAGGATATCATGGGCAATCTCACAAGGGCATCAACCAACATCATCGTGGTACCACATCACATACATCCCATGGTTCATGACAAAGGCCCAGGGAATATGACATGCAAGGGCAATACAACTGTATGGTCAGATGATATAGGCAAGTTAGCGAACCAGGGTTGCACATTGCTTGAGCATAGGTAGCACGTTGGGCATCGGGAATGAGTGGGAGGACTCCCACGCATGTAATATAAGCATGAGCGTGGGTCAAGCCAAGTGGAAAACATGTTCTTCACAACCTCCTGGGCTACAGCAAGTCAAGATGCTTATGTCAAATATGAGGGGTCGTGCTCAGCATATGTTATGGCAGTTGTAGCTTGTCGACACACATCCGAATGGCAGGTGGATTGCATAGCCTGCATCATAGGTATTCATTGGTAGATGGAATGTGTGGGAAGATGACCCAGCAAATGGGGTGGGATCGACTACCAGCAGGCATGCAGGAGTCAGCACAAGGGTCTCATGGGCAGTTGCTACAGGCATCGATCTGTGCAGACACCATTGGTAGCAAGCAGTTCCAGTAGTTTACCCATCTCTGCAGCAGCATGTGCGATGAAGCCAGCGGGTGTGTGACCAGCAGGATGCAACAGTCATACAAGGGTACAGGTCACTGGGAATAATACACTGTTGTATGCAAGTACATTGCATGCTATGATACTGCACAGCAAGGATGGGGTTATGGTATATGGAGCAGGTTTCCAGCATGAAGAGTCCATGTCATCATCATGACATTCAAGCACAATGGTCCTGCATCTATTACTGTAACGACAAGGGCACATGTTGGGTCTGTACAAACTGTAGCCATGGTTGACAATGGCGGTTGGGCAGGAAAGCCCTGTGACACTCCATGGTGCTGTATTCGTAGAAATCAAGCCTATGCCAGATGTGGCAAACAGGTGCATAGAGCTGGACACAAAGAGGCATCATATATTGAAAGTACCAGTGTTGCATCTGGGCATGTCCATAGTCAGCAATGAAGACTGGTATGTCATAGGGAGCATGTCTATGAGGTCTCAGATGCGATAAGCAACCATTGTGAGGGCAGGTACAGATCAAGCTGCTCGACAAACACAGCTTACATGAACCCTTCAGTCATTTGCAGAGTCAGCAGCAGCACAAATGTGTATGGGATCAGCTGCAGGCAGATGTATGAGGCATTGCAGTATCCGAGTGACCTGGGAACACATTTGGTACAGTAGTATGTGCCAGCCAGGTGTCACCAAGGGCTACCTATGTTATGTCTGGTACTCGAGCATTAGCACGAGGATATCACAGGTGGTCATGTAAAGGCATCAATCGACCCATCTATCATTGCAACAGCATGCACGGTAGAAATAGCCACATGCATTGAGCCATTGAGCAGGTCATAGCAGCCATATAGCACAATGTGATATGTGTTGAGCATGGACTCACATCACCTTGGTGGGTGCTCTTCACATCAGGTAACAGTACAGGAGCAGAGAGCATTGGATCATGCTCTTCACTCAATGTGAGAGTGAGGGCACATGCAATAGCCACTGCACTGCTGGAAACAAGTGGGATGGTCCACATGTGTAGTACATCTTCAGCTGTGATAGGAGTAGTGCTATGGCAACTAGGGTAGTACTGATGGAGAGGATAGAGTTGCTGCAGAGAGGCTGGGCTGCTGTTATAGCCCATACCTCCAACAACCCCCACAACCACCCCTCCTTATTCCGAGACCTTT
>QLPG01024088.1:13831-24309 GCA_003314385.1 Gomphus sp. MG54 | reverse complement strand
TATGCAGAGCATGTGGTTGTTGTCCACAACGAACAAAATTAGAACAAGAAATGCAAAACAGGGATAGAACAATGAAGGACAATATAATAGGATCGTGACTCGAAATGGGACAATAGGGAGTGGCCGGATATAAAACAATGGGGTCGCGTCCAAGGATAATACAAGGACGGGGAGTCCCGAGGTGAAACGAACCGAGGAGTGCGGATGGCGAATGTGCCGAGCCGGGACCGGTGCACCAAGTGTTATGCAGGCAACACAGGCACTTGGTCGTGGATATAGAATGATTGCTCGGTCAGCACTGCCGGCAGATGGGTCTCGGTACGTGGACTTGACACTTTCTCATTCTGGGTATCAACTAGGCTTAGGCCCCTTCAGTAACAGAAAATGAGAAAAATAAGAAAAATACTAAAAATCAATTACCATGAATTTCCAACACTCATTACTATAAGCAAACTCATCTGTCTCCCTCTGACTCTCTTAGTCTTGCATCACTAATGACCAGTGGACTGAATAGGAATTTATTTTTGCACTAGCATGCACCGCTTCTTCTTGCCTTCTTGCATCTCCTGCATATGTGTGGTCCATCCCTGTATTGCTGTGAGTTTATCATGATCTATAGTTTCAACCATTCTTGTTTTGTGATTATACATGAAGTTCCTCTCCTGCAAATTCAGGCCTTGGATGATATTACAACAGGTAAAATAATAACCTTCAAAAAATAATTGATCATCCTTTTGCTCATATTCATTGCAGAGAACAAATCTTTGTCTGTGTCTTGCAAGTCTCCACATCTAATGCTTGTCCTTCTTAACCTTTGATTTTTACACCGCAGTTCAATGTTACCATGTGTTAATTTCCCAATCAATACTATCTGCCTGATTCTCCCCTCCCATTTCTTTTTCTTTTTCCAACAGAATAATTCGTTACTCATGCTCATCTAAGATAACACAAATCTTGGTATTTATTACAATAATACTAACCTTACCCCAACAGTGTACTAAATAGCTTCTGCCAGTAAATATACGCAATGCCTATTCCCAAAATCTGACTAAGCCAGAAGGCTGGGCCCAAGCCGGATCTGTGGTTAGGCTCAACAACGTGTACTGCTCTAGATCTATCAACCGTGTGGCTGTATTTGGATGACTGATGGGAAAAATCAACATTGAACCAAATCCGGTGAACCATGCATCAATCTTTATCGGACTGAGTCGCGTTCCAAGTCAAGTATCGTGTTGGCTAGACATCAATGAATGATGTAGCCCGACATCACCGGGGTAAGATAAGACCCAACCCTAAGGCATTGTAAAGTAGGTATTAATCAATCAGTCTCCGTGGTAGTTTTGTTGGGAAGATGAGAGTAGGTGCGAATAACCAGGGAACCAAAGCACTTAGTATTGTCAACAGTCGTCACTTAGAAACTGGGATATTAACAGCGTCTCTCGATTCAGTGATGTAGTGATAGTATTCTTACTCGGGGCCTTAGAGGTGCCGTGAGCATAGTACAACTGTTAGATCTGACTTGAGTTTAACAGAAGAGTGCCTGTGATAAGTACTGCCCAGTGTGTTGTGATAGACGTATCTCTTGTCTCAGTCGAGGAGGAAAGCAACATGAAGATGTGGCCCTGACGCATCAGGCCTGGCCGGCCGATGTTTGCCTGAGTTGTGCGATCGAATCGAATCTATGATCGATGGGCATTTCCTTACCTAGTCCTGACTTTCTGGGCTGCGATTGCTGTACTCAGCCACGAAGTGCTGGCACACCTCATATTAGCCTCGCTGGTGTTTTCCTGTGACTGTAGAGAATCTTCAAGGCTATAAGATATATGGGGCATAGTGACGATTCAATCAATGAATAGGTTCCGCATTCCTACGGATAGTTTGCTCTCACGATCACGTCTAAGTCTGACCCGAATCAGAAGTCATTTAAACCTTCCACCCCTGGATACCCAGAAGCACTGAAGATTATATAACCATCTGGTGTCTGCAAGACCCTCACACCCAAACAGTTCGATAGGCTGAGCCTTCGTGTTCACCTATTTTACAGCTGCGCTGGTTTTTTCCTTCAAGAATTTTCATTATGGCCGTGATTCTTGAGGCATTGGCTACAGTTCCGTACTCGAACTCCCAAGCACCTGGGGTCATTGTGAGTTTTAATTCACGTATCCCTTTCAAGCTCAAAGTTTACGACATCCTGCAGGCCTTGACTGTTGTTGGAATTGTCTCTCTTTTCTCCATTTTGGTGCTGGCAGGTGTAACGATGGCGAGTGCTATGTCGAAGTCGTGTCTGAGACCTGACATCATTGAAGTCAATTGTTTCCAGGTGAAAGTATACAAGCTTGGCAGCGGAATACTTCCACAGACCCATTTTGTGCCTTATTTCACATCACTCCTTCTTGCCAACTCTATCCAATCCATTGGATCAATATTGAACATAGACTGGCTGCTTCAATGGGGGACAGTGTATGATTCGGCTTGTGTAGCTCAAGGTACGATGTTCGTTGTATTGACCAGTCTATCGGCCCCAAAGCATTTGTTCAGGAGTCACAAAGAACATTGGAAATGTAGGAACAGCTTTGTGGTACATAATATTACTCACGTTATGTCCCCATGCACTGACGACGTATTTTCTCTTTCACGAAAAGGTCCATGGTACGCAAGTTGTTTCTAACCGCCGTCATAACCTGATTGTTGATTCAGATCATCGCCTTTCATCTCTTCGATGTCCTTTTTCTCCGACGCAAGCAACAACAAATCACTTCTTGGGCCACTGTCATAGGAACCTGGTCTTTCATTTTCTGCGTCGATATGTTCGGCCCTATTTTCCTCCAGAAACCCTCCCAAGGCCCATTTTTTGGCATCTCTGGATATTGGTACGTTTCACCTCTTGTCCTCCCTGAGTGTAGCCAAACGATTTTTGCATGAAGGTGTTGGATCACATCAAATTATCCTCGTGCACGCATATTCCTCGAGTATATGTTTGTAAGTAGCTATATAATCCAGTGTAGTGTATCGCCCTCACCCACATGAAGATGTTTGTATCCGCCTCCTTCTGTGGCATCATACACTCTATCGTATTCCTTCGTTTGCGTGGTAATCTTAGCGGAGATAGCTGGCGCAATATGCGTTTCCGCCGCATTCGATATTCTGAGAGATGGGCCCTCAATCTTTCCAGAGATGAGGTGGACAGCAAAATGTATAAAGTTGCTATGCAACTCATGTGGTAACAACCTTACCCTGTGGTCATGTAATTTGATTTAATAATTGTCGATGGTTACAGGTACCCGGTTCGTAGCGTCTATTTGTTTCAGAAAGGGACATGAATGAACTTCCTTCTTGATTCGCAGCTGATATACACAGTAGGAATCATACCCATTGCAGTGGCACGATTTGTCGACTTCTCTGGACACGTTGTGCCTTTTTGGTTGACTATCAGTGCCGATTTCTTGTTCAACCTTAACGGCAAGTTCTACAATTTAATTAGTGGGAGTGAGCCTCACAAAGCGATGTTAGGCTTTTTCAACGTCCTTCTCTTTGTTGCTACTTACAGAAGTCTTCCCACAACGTGTCTCCCCACCTTCTCTGAACCCCGTAGATCCTTTCATCAGACCAACTATGGGATCACACCTTTCGTCTTACCGGCAGAAAATGAGAACCAAACAGCCAGCCGGATCACACCTTTCGTCTTACCGGCGGAAAATGAGAATCAAACAGCCAGCCCACAGGTGAACGTACAGGACCTGGAGAAAACGGAAATGATGAAACATAGGGCAAGCGTATCCAGCTTAGACAGTTTCCAATCGACACATTCCACAGCGCCTTTGACAATGAGCAAGCAGTCTTGACCCTCTTTTGACCAACCCTTTTTCTTTCATTTCGGGATGAAAATTATCATGTATTTTAGAATCTCCCTGGTTTAGGAGAAAATTGACATACCATCATGCTTCTAATGCTGCACCTGAAGTATGGTGGTCGGTCCCCTTACTGTGTCATGCTGCATCTGCTACAACCTGAGAACTTGGTTAAAAATGTCAGGTAGAAATGGTCGGAAGGTCGTAATCTATGGAATTTTAAGTAGTGTCGATAGACAAAGTTCAAGCTAGACAGGGGAACTGATTAGAGATATTCAGATTTTGTTACGGCCAGCACGTCAGCACGATTTGTACATGGTGACAGGGAAATGGAGAGCACCTACTAAAGGAAAGAAGTCTGATATCACCTAGATAAATAAATGTTGCATTAAAGAAGATGTTACGTTTCTAAAAGTTAAGAAACAGATAGGCCTAGCAAACTTTCGTACAGACTTTCATTGATATTTGTTAGAAAAACTTGCCGAAGAGACGATGATAAGCTGCTGCTATGTCCTCGAGGGCGAAAGCAGTTCCAGTGGAGCAATTAATAGTTTTCGCTATAAGAGGGTCAGTGTCGCTCACTTTGAGAGGACGCAACCTGTCGTTTGTAGCTGGAGGCGACGAATAGCTGGTTTAACTGTACAGTCTGACCAAGCGAGTTGACACGGCAACTTCCGGGAGCTATACACAAACCCACACGCAAACCACCTTTCACAAAGCCCGTCGGCGACCACCTATTCTTTTATTATGCCTGGAGTACGAGACGTCAGGTGTGTTTTCTTTTACTGCAACCATAACCATTCTCAGCTATCCTCTAACAGCGCGGACGCATTCATTGCTGCATACTCATCTCACCTCAAACGCTCAGGAAAACTCGAGGTCCCCACATGGGTCGACATTGTTAAAACGGGCTCGTACAAGGAACTTGCTCCATATGACCCCGACTGGTTCTACGTTCGTGCAGGTCTGGCGAAACTGCAATTCTTCGCTGCCCTATTTGTACTTACCCTTCTTCCGTCTTTCCCTTATTTAGCTGCTGTCGCACGTCATATCTACCTTCGCAAACACGTTGGGATCGGTGCACTAACCAAATTACATGGAGGACGTAACAGGCGCGGTAACCGACCCTCACATCACGCAGCCGCATCTGCTTCAGTCCAGCGTAAAGTTTGCCAAGCTTTAGAAAAGATCGGAGTACTCGAGCTTGCGGCAGATGGGGGTCGACGTATCAGCCAGGATGGCCAGCGGGACTTGGACCGCATCGCGACTGCCGTCGTTGAGGCCGCACGAGAGGAGGCAGAAGGCGGGCAGGAAGAGGAGGAAGGTGGCGACGATGCTGCTGAGGACGATGACGAGTAGATCTGATCTCATGTGGAGACTGTTTGGGATGAGAACATCATGTCTTTCAGGTGATATGCTCATGCCCTCCCAAAATATTGCAATATGATTACTCGGCTACTGTGGATAGGTGGTTCAGTGCCAAACCTCTAATCGATGCTTGACTCGAGATACTAAATTTTCCAGAAAAAGCAAAAATCATAGACTGGGTTACCGAACTGCTGGACAACCTTTATATGAAAATCGGGGTCATCCTTGAGACATGTTCATCAGGTGGAACACGAGATAATCGTATCTCAAACATGACTGCCTTGAAATCTTATTCTCGGCCCATCTGATAGCAAGGGGATGATTTATCAAAGAACAATTACAGATGGTACCATATATAATCTAACAAGGCGGCGCTGCTGGCAACAAATTCGCCGTCAGAAAAGAGATGCAGACGCCCAGCAGGAAATTCGTCCGATGATAGCAAAAAACTGGCGATTGGCCAAGTCGGATGAAATGGAGCTCCAGCGGGCATTATTGATGCTGAGAAAAATGTCCTAGGCGAAGGATTGTCTTGGAGAGGGATTCACTACAACTGTCATTGTACCCTGGCTGTTTGTCCAGGATAATGTGTGTGACTGCAAGATTTCCTCCTAGGCATGAAAATCTAGCCCTTGATATAGAGAATACAAATTTCTGAATGCAGATTCTAAGATGAGTATCAAGAGACAAAGCTGAACAATCGTCGTACAGTTTATCATTGTATACCAAGCATGGAAAAGTGGTAAACACTGGAAAATGACTTAACAGAAATATGCCATTAGCAGCGAGCCGCGAGCGAGGCAACCATCCAATACGCCAAGCGCTCCCCCCTCAGACAGAGTTAGAAATTGCTCAAGCATTTCTGTTTTTTGAAACAACACTTGAGTACGGCGGTCCCCAGGTTGCCAAGAACGTATTCTTCCAATGAACAGTATAAGAGTGTCTAAGTTGTCAGAGGGATCCAAGTTTTTTCTTGAGACCCAACTAGTGCCAGCGGAGTCTAGACCAGTAATCCAAGAATGATAGAAACTTTGGAATGAATATGGAGGAACAGGCTGACAGCTATTGTGTCGAAGGTGTATTCGCAATATCCCATATGGACTTCTTCATCGCCTCCCAGTCCAGGCCTTTGAATACAGGGTTGTAGGATTATGTCGAGGGCCCCAGCTCTTCTAAGAATGGTTACCCAGCGTAAGTGCTGGAAGCCACTGGAAGATGAACAGAAGGCTTGGGCACCGGTGTTGCGGTTGCTTGAGTGATGTGAAGCACAGTAACGGACCGTGTTTGGAGGGGAAGGAAACTGAGAGTACAGGACCGATGAGACAGGACCGATTCGTATGACAGCGAGAGCGGAGTCTGTTTTCTGACGTCATCGCTCATGCTCGTTTGTATAGCATGCAGTAAAGGCATTCAGCTTTCCCATTTTGAGCCAATGTGCATGGTATTGCCACTTGAGGGTGAATTCCTTCAAGGAAATATTCACCCACATACTCTGTGGACTTGATTGTTCGTTTTTATTCAACCAGTGCCGTCCACTCTTTGAAATATTCACAGGCCTAGCTGTTACATCTTATAGATCCAAGCTTTTTGAGAGTAATCATCTAGGGATTTTAGAGCATACAGCTTGCCTTCTGGTGTTTGGTGGGCCAGTAATGTCTATTATAATCTCATCTGAAATCTTGATGCTTAGTCTTCTTGCTTTAACCATCATTTTCCTTATCTAGAAAGTTCATTGAGCCTTCTATTCTGCTCAACCTCAGAATAACAGTTGTTCCCTTTGTCTTATGTTCCCTTGTTCTTGGACCTAGAACAATTTGAATATCTAGTATATAAAGCAGGTAGTTTAGCTAATATTTCTTTGGTTTGAACCTCAACTTGAAACCTTTGTTATTTCTGTAAACCTTACCCTCTGAAATAAATGATTGAAAGGCCAGGGGGGTACCTAAAGTCAAACCATATATTGGAGATTGTAATGTAAGGCAACCTGCTCTCAACATGAATATGTATGTACATCCCTTCAAACTACACACCTTCTCAAACCTGTCATGAAGGCTATAATGCTTATGGACACAGAGTGTATCCTGATCAACATTAAACAACATCTCACCTCTGGCCCCACAGCTCAGAAATGCCTTGCAATTAATAACAGCCCCAAGTGGTAGACCAATTTCAATGGCCTATGTGTTACAGATTTGATCATTGGTGTTAACAGATATGATTGGTATTATGGGATGATCAAGATTCAACATTGGGGTCTAGCACCTCAGTCAATTTACAATGTGCTATAGACATGAGTACTGAATCACAATTCTCAGATATTCTAAAAGAACCAGAGACTGTGGAATAATTTACAGATACAACACAGTACATGAGACTGATTTGATTATACCAATAGATATGATGCATTATTCATTAGACTACACATGATTGAGGAAGTGCTCAAATATAGAGTTCAAATAATCAATGAAATATGGGCCTCCATTACACAATACACACAAATAACTGAGGAGATGAAGTAAATCATTTGGCTGTTACAAACCTTAGAGAACTTAGGGTTCAAAGAGGCTTAACTAACATCCATTGAATCAGATAATCTCAGTGCCATCACCATCTCATATGACACAAACTACCATGCTAGGACAATACACATATGTTGTCAAATAAGGATAATGGCTTCCCACTTGAGACAACTATTGTGAAGGCAACTCTACTGGTAGAGTAATCCTGCAACAACTGTAAGTTCAGCAGAAGAGCAGAAGAGCACAGATAATACATGTAAACTACTTATAGTCTTTAGTTCAGGCACAGAGTGTGACTAATCGGGAGAACAATTAAGAACAATAGAGAGCTTACTCTGATGTTGTGTCAAGTGTACCCTATTTTTACAACAACAACAATAAAGTCAACTGCAGTTCTATTTGTATCAGGGCTATGGGATACAGTCACACTGCTAGTCACATATAAGCTGTACAATTATGACTTTTTTAGCTCTCCTGCTGAACTCACAGTGTGGCAGGTGACTCTGCCTATAGGAATTGCCTTTACAATAACATAAACATTATGTATCACTTGATTCAAGAGAAAACCACTAGCAATGAAGTCACTCCATGTCCAAATAAAAATAAATCCAGCCCATATTATAACCAAAGGCCCAGAACCTTCTCAACAAAAATATCCAGAGGAGAAATTGGAATCAGACTCACCAAGTGGGAGTGTTAGTAGGTGGAGGCTCAAAATAAAATTAGGCATTAGACTTGTACCAATCACATGGCGCACAGGGACTAAGGAGGAATACCCCAGGTTCGGATGGAGCGGTGGAGCAGCTTCTAAATCTCAGACAATGTAGCAAAACATAGATAGAAGACATGCAACTTACCACCATATAAGAGTAGCCAGGAATTGACAATAAATAGTTTTAACCAGCATATATTCAGCATCTAGTACTACAAGCGTCCCGATAGCCTCCCAACATGACATCCGGTGCAATGTTCAACTGACTTTGATAGAGTTCGGGCCTTGCACAGCGAAACAGAAGAGCGCAATACACAGCTGTTATCATATGGACCAACTTTGATGATAGCTTCAAATGAATACCGAGAGGAGTTTGTAATTTCACAACGTATAATAGGTGTTTTTTTTTTTACTTTGCTTCTTCAAAGCCAAGACGACTTTCATACAGAGTTTCTTCACATTTAAAAACAAAACTCTTGTTTAATGCAGCAATAATTCGGAATATATGAAACCTCTTGAAGGTGCTATTATCGTTTGTCTATAGTCCTGATTTCCAAACAAACATTATCCCTCTCAACGGTTCAGTCGTCCAGCCCGAACCTTTTATCGAAATACTTTTAAATCAATTGGTCACAGATAAAATCTACCGACCAGCTCTCTCTGATAGATTCCTGATCAAGTTCGCAGATTGTAGCTGATGCAGCATGACGCGGTGATTATAAGAACCATATTTAGGATGCAGTCTTAGAGAATACGTCAGTGTGCTCCTAAACCAGGGAAAGTCTGACATACATGATGCTTTCACCGAGGCAACCAAGAAGAAAAAATCCGATAAAAAAGAGTTAAAACGGCTTACGCATCGTCAAAGGCGTAGTAGGGGAATCTGGCGTTTGAAATGTGTCTAATACGAATATATTTGGGTCCTGGGTGTCTCTCCCTAGGCTGGTCGCTTGATTTTCGTTTTCCACCGGTAAGACGAAAGGTGTGATCCCATAGTTTGCCTCATGAAGGGATTTACGGGGTGCCGAGAGGGTGGGGAGGTAGGTTGTAGGAAGGCGTTTGTATGTAGCAACAAAGAGAAGGACGTTGCAAAAGCCTAATGTTGGTTTGTGAGGCTCACTCCACTAACTAACCAGATTATAAGGGCTTGCCATTAAGATTGAACAAGAAATCGGCACTGATAGTGAACCAAAAAGGAACAACGTCTCCGGAAAAGTCGACAAATCGTGCTACTGCAATGGGTATGATTCCTATTGTGTATATCAGCTGCGAATCAAGCAAGGAAGGTCATTTATGTCCCTTTCTGAAACAAATAGACGCTACGAACTGGGTACCTGTACTCGTCGACAATTATTAACGCGAATTACATGACCACAGAGTAAGATTGATACCACATGAGTTGCATAGCAACTTTATACATTTTGCTGTCCACCTCATCTCTGGAAAGATTGAGGGCCCATCTCTCAGAAGATAGAATGCGGCGGAAACGCATATTGCGCCAGCTATCTCCGCTAAGATTACCACGCAAACGAAGGAACACGACAGAGTATATGATGCCACAGAGGGAGGCGGATACGAACATCTTTGTACGTGTGAGGGCGAATTACTCCATAAGAACATACAACTACTTACAAACATGTACTCGAGGAATACACGTGCATGAGGATAGTTTGATGTGATCCAACACCTTCATGGGAAGTTCATTTTAGCTACAATGAGGGAGGACGAAATGTGAAACATACCAGTAACCAGAGACTCCAAAAAAAGGACCCTCGGAGGGATTATGGAGAACAACAGGGCCAAACATATCGATACAGAAAATGACAGTCCAGGTTCCTATGACTGTGGCCAAAGGTGTAATTTTTTGTTGTTTGCTTCGGAGAAAAAGGACATCGAAGATATGGAAGGCGATGACCTGAACGAAAGATTGAATTGTGACAGAGGTTGGACAAAAAAAAATTGGCTTACAAGCGACCTTTCCGTGAAAGTTACAAGAAAATACAAAATCAGACATACTGTAGGGGGAAGGGG
>QLPG01024088.1:0-13807 GCA_003314385.1 Gomphus sp. MG54 | reverse complement strand
GGGGGGGGGGGGGGGGGGGGGGGGCAGAGGAAAATATTATGTACCACAGGGCTGTGCCAACATTGCCAATATTCTTTGCGACACCTGAAAAAGAGTTTGGGCAGATGGACTAGTGAGAAAATCGAACATCGTACCTTGAGCTACACAAGTTGAATTATACACTGTTCCCCATTTAAGCAACCAGTCTATGTTCATTATGGACCCGATAGATTGAATAGAGTTGGCAAGAAGGAGCGATGTGAAATAAGGCGCAAAATGTGTCTGTGGAAGTATCCCGGTGCCATGCTTGTAGACTTTCACCTGGAAACACTTGACTTTAATAATCTCAGGTCGCAAACATGACTTCGAAATAGCACTCGCCATCATCACCCCTGCCAGCACCAAAATGGAGAACAGAGAGAGAATTCCTACCACAATCAATGCCTGCAGCATGTATAAACATTGAGCTTGAAAAGGCCATGGATTAAACTCACAGTGACCCCAGGTGCTTCGGCATCCGAATATGGAACTGTAGCCAATGCACCAAGAACGACAGTCATGATGTTAATGCTTGAAAGGAAAATCCAGCGTATCTGGTAAAAAAACGAAGGCTCAGCCAAACGCAATTTAGTTCCTGGAAGGCGGCAGATTATATAACAGTCAGAGCTCGAGGTTTCCAAGGTTATCTTGCGTTGAGATTCAAACGACACGATCGTGAGAGCAAACTTTCCCGTAGATATGCGGACACTATATGTTTAATTAAATGGTTACCACGCCACAAGGAAATTTGAAGGTTCCTACTTAGAATTACAAGACTCTACCAGTCAGGCTAACCAGAGTCGTCGGTGTCCTTGTTGGTCGTTGAGCACAATTAATAAAGCCCATAGTGACAGTATCAGGTAAGGAAACGCTCATCAACCAAAGCTTCCCTTTATATATTTTGATTCATATTAATCACACAGCAACCAACATCCGTCATAATCGTCACTCAACACTACGCTTATTCACCTCGGGTCAAATCCAACTGTTCCACTATGCCCAAGGCCCATCTGAGGTCCTGAATCAGAATGGTATCGTCGCGTTGAATATCCCAGGTTCCAAGTAACGACGGGCGACAATATTGGTTCACAGATCTTTCCCAGCCGCACGTTAGACTTATTTCATACCTTCGCACATTACACCGAGACTAATCTAATACACAAAACTTTGACCTTCTTTCATGTAATTCTCCTTATGTGATAGCATCCCCGGTTAATTGCTAAAAATAACATTTATGTTTCAATCATTGATTAACACATTATGGGGTACATACCTTCGCCTCTAGTTTGACCACGGAACACTTGCAGAGGTACTTAGATTTCGGGAAATCTCTGCCAAGTGTGATGTACCGTAATGAATGCATCTACATGCCAAGATGTTTGGGGTCGAGTTCGGCATCTTGCATTTTAAACATATATAATGCTTGGAATCAGTATTATTCCGGCCTGGTTGAAGATGAACGTTGCCAAGGATGAGATTCAGACGGCTCGCATATTCTATCAATATCATATTGCATCATTGCCATTGATTTGTTGGCAGACAAAATAAATTTGGGGATAATCAAAAGTGTTTGTTCCTATTTGTATTTCCAGCATATTTTTTTGTCGCATGGTCGTCACGCATCACAAGTTCACAGGCGGGTAAACTGATTAGGATTAGGACTTTACTTTTTCACTCGTATGCAGCCCCTGCTTCCCATGTAACGTGTCGTGCACTTGCTCCCGTTTTGGTGAATTCCTCATCATCCACAGCGTGTTTCTCTCTCGTTTTGTGAATTTCAGAATGATTACCTGTCCTACAGATCAGGCCTTCCGGATTCGTTAGACACGGTATGTGAAATTGTCAGGGGTGGAATAATAATCTTCAAAGTATAATCGTTCATCCTCCGGTTCAGATGCGAACAGATCTGAGTCCTGTTTGCAAGTCTTTACCATCTACTACACCTTCTACTTTGTCATGAGAGCCATTCACATTGAGTGTATATCTATTTCTTATACATTTTCACCCATTCTATTTGAACCTCACGATATAACAAATTATACCCTCTTTTGGAACCCCCTGAACTGCCCAAAGCAGAACCAGATCCCTGCATGGAACTAAAATGGAAGTAGACAGGTGGATCGAGAGGGCCATTTCTTGCTCCACAGTTCCCTGAAAATTTCATGTTTTGTAGTACATTTTTATATGCATTCCATCGTCACCAGTCTACCATTGCTTCCTATGACACTTTCATATCCACCCTCAAAATATTGAATCATTCATACTGTTAGACACCATGTATGCTGCTTTTTCATGCGATACTTCTGTCTCCTAGCCCCTGGACACTTCTAATACTTATGGACAAGTAGTACACCAATTATTTATACAAGCATTCGAGCTCCCATTTTGAGTTAACTGTACTCTGATTATATTCCTGGGTTTTCTCTACAATATTTTGTTTGCAGCAGTCTTATTACTTTATTTAGAGTAATTCCTCCATTGTATTAACATGGAAGATGAGAGTAGCATGCTTGCCTGGCAACTATGTTAACATTCAGATTAGATGGGAAGCTTAATTTTGCCGTAATTTTATTACAAATCTATCTACACGGAGATGACCACACACCTTCATCTTCACATTCACCTGCATCGCTTCCCCAGTCCTAACAAAACAGCTTCCTCACTCCTCACAAACAATACAATCATCCATCACTTTTCGTCACCAGGATTTGTCGAATCCGTGTCCCAAAGCTCCTCCACAATATCTCTGGTATATCGGGTGGCAGCAGCAAAGCTTGTCATGGGAATTGAATCGATAGCAGTTTGGGGCTGGAGAGAATTTCTGGCACGGATGTCCAGAAAGAAGCGGCACACGATCGCGACCGAAAAACTGTACAATTTTTGGGTTTGGTACACTGACAGGCTGATAAGAATCTACACTCCACTCACAACTCTTTAGCCGGGCTAAGAATACCAAAAAGGTTGGGCTGGGATGACAAATGAGTGTTATGCTGCTACCGAAAAGCAATATTCGTTAATACCGGTAATACCTGATGACAGTTGTAGCATAAGTAGAATGCATTGCATGGTTGAAATTCATCTCACAAAAGTGGTCACTAAATTCGTGAGCTGAATTACGAAAATCACCCTGACGGTATCCCGTTTCAAAAAAGGAACGGAACAGGAAAAAGGTCACTATACCCAAAACGAATGAGACCTTATACAACACCATTAATCATCTTGGAAGGCATACAAGGTAGATGCAGCTAACCTTGATGAACGAGACGCCTCATCAGAGATTTCTTCGGTATATTATTAAAACCGCTATGGAGCCGCCAAGTGCTCCCAATGGTGTAATGTATAGTCCACGCCACAAGAGCAGTGTCAAAAAACATTTGGGCAAACATGCCGACTTTGCCCTCTGAGGATCAACTGAGAACATAACCTTCCAAGTTTGAACACTGAACTCCTCACCCCTAGTATAAAATAGTTGGGATAAATACTATGCCGAGCGGGGTATTAGGTTATGACAGCTCACGTTACCATGAGTTGTGCCCCAGGACCGGCCACCGCACAATAATCCTGGGCTGTCTGGAGCTGAAAGGAAGGTCAGTGTGATCGATATAATTGAACATTTGAAGCAATCACCGTCTGGGTCGTAATGGAAATTAATGAGAAAACAGCAAGACTTGCCAGGACTAACCAACTTTGGTGACAAACGGCCCAGGCCCGCGCAATCAGTAGGACTGGCGATTATTGTCAATATACTTCTACTTACAATGCTATAAAACCTCACATTGTTCCCCCATTAGACTCACAACCCACATAGAATCGGCAAAGTGTATAGCTCTGACGCATTGTCTTGGGGATTGCAACCTCAGCATCCTGCAGTCACTAAATAATGTTCACATACTGCATATACAAATGGGAAACGTCAGTGTCATATAATTCAAAAAATGAGGGAGAAAGCACCTTGTCGGGTATGATTGCATTTGCGACAATGGTATATCCCACACCATAAACAATGTATCCATAGCGAGCCATGAAATAGAAAACTGCCGTCACTTTTATCTTTCCCTTCCAAACGTATTCAATCTCTTCCGGGAGGGTGAGGAACGTGTCATATACTAGAAGAACTTTGAAAAAACAACATCTTTATATGGTCAGTTGCAACAACCTAAATGTGCCTACCAAAGGCAGAGAGGCTAGCATAGTTATAGGCCAGACTGATCCAATCTAGTGAGATCTTTGATGACTCTGATTATGAACAACTTCTTACGCATCCCCAGCAGCTGCTATTTGATCAGACATGTGGTACTTGTGTTGTGCTCTTGACGACTAGTGGCACGAGTAAGAGGAGGTGTACGGTTTACAGTGCGGCACTTTCTTTATACGTGACAAACAAGATCCGTAAAGATAGGTCCCCGTCAGCCTCCATGACGCGGATCATTGGAGCTGGAGGTTCCGTATTACGAATTCGTTCAGTGTATAGAGTACAAGCGCGGGTATGGTGCCCATCCAACCGACCTCGGAAATCCATTGATGCAGACGCTGGTCCCTCGTTAAATTCTCAACTCCGGTTTCAAATTATGTGTTGTGAATTTCCTCACAGTGACTGGGTGGTTATTCACACGAAGTGCTGGAGTTCAAAAATGAATTGTGAAGGTTTTTTAGAAGAGAATGAATCTTTGTGTGAGCGAGGTGATGTAACTAGGGGATGTGAGTCTGTCAATTAGTAAATTCCTCAACTTTAATCTTATTGAGTCTATATTTTGAGAGATTAAAATTCATTGTTTGATTAATTTTAGTAATTGACTCCGTCGGAGATAACTTATTTTGTTTTTGTGCATTTCAAATCAGCCGAACCATCATGACGTGGACATGGCGGAGTTGAACATTCACTCCTAAGGAACCTCGTTTAGATATGTGGAGTTCTTGAAGATGCTCAGCCAGGCAATCGTCCTACCGGTCGATTATGCCAAGAAAAACTATCATCAAGTCGCTGGAAATTGAGTGCGACCCCGCGCTAGATCAGCCCCAGTTGTGCACCATCTTCCAAATAAGGTGATTTCCTTTTTAAAATTATCGGCCCGCTCGTCGCCGCAGACAGGTTTGAGACCTCGCCCTTGAAACCTAATCCAAAGACGGTGATACCGATCCCGATCTGTCCTCTCCTGCCTCTCCGCCACCTTCAACCACTTCTATGTTTGCAAACTGTGAGACCTATGTAACTGTCTTATGACCTGTACTAATTTCTCTCCACTCAGGCCATAATCCTTACTATGCTTCGGAAATTTTAGCTAGATTCAGTGTGAACTACTTAGGTTCATATTGGGTCTTATAGCTATGATTTAGCTAAGGAGAATAAAATGGCTTGCAACTCTGTAGAAGATATAGAAGTGTGGTTTGTGCAGGAACAGAAGTTCAACATGATTGAGTTACAGTTAAAAAAGTCTGTCCAGAAAAACAGTGAGAAAGAATGGGAAAAGAAGGTTTGTCATGTATGTTCTCACCAGGGCACAGGAGGGGTAAAAGACTATGAGAAGAAAAATCCTGAATGGAATAGGAAGGTCCTGACAAATGGCTGTTCTTTTTGCCTTGTTGTCAAATTCTATCCAAATACAGTAAATACTGGTCACATACTTGCAAGTTTTGGATTGTGTATCTAATAGGAAATTCAATTTAAATTTTAAAATCATCAAAAATATTATGGCATATGCTCTAGGATTATAGCTATCTTCTAGATAAAAAAATCTAGTAAATCTATATTGAATTTCATAAGATATTAATATTTGATATCTGAGGTCTGATTTGAATCCTACCCTGAACCAAGTCTGAACTTACCTTGTCACCTCCGAGTCTGACAAGCAACAACTACCTCGGACCTCAGACCTCTTTCCTTTCTCATTGAACAATAATCTTATTGTAACACCAGATGTAGATTTCTTTTGGAACCTATCTTATTGTTTCTTGGACACTCCTAATTAGTTAACAATAAGGACTGCATGTATAAATACCTCCAGACTTCTGTACTATACCTTAGTTTGAATATCAACTTAGTATTCCCACTCACCCTCTGAACTCCAAACTTATACATCTCCAAACTTCTGAAATAAGGGACTGACGATCGAGGAGGGTGCAATATACAAGTTAAAGCCAAGTCCCTAAGACTTCGAACACATGACTTCAGACCAATTTATGTCAGCTTGGACCTGACATGACCTCATAATTAACAGTATATTTGAACTCCCACTCCTGATCATCTATGAGACATAGCAAACAAATCAGAGCTGTTCAAGCAATTAAAGTAGCTTTGGTATGCCACGCATCCTTGACCTCAAACTTACCTGCTGCAGAACCCAACATCCATACACCACCAAACCCTCCACCAGCCCCAGACCCACTATCCAAACACTCATCAAACCCCCTCCTAGAACCCCCTATGCCACCCTCAGACAATGCAAATGACAAACCAAACCTGGTAGAAGCCATAAGCCATCACCATGCTAGCCAACCATCTGTCAGGTTCAAAAAAGTCATCTGCTTGCACCAAGATTTGGGACCCCAACCCCTTTGATGGCTCTGATGTGAAAAAACTTCAACAGTTCCTGGTACAGTGTACCTTAAACTTTCGAGACCACCTGATGCCTTTGACTCCCACAGTGCCAAAGTAACCTATGTACTGTCATACCAACTGGTACAGCCTTGGACTACTTTGAACCAGGTCTCTCCTCCAAAGAAGATCTATACTGGCTCTATGATTACCAGGAATTTATCTCCAAACTCAAAGCCAAATTTGGCCCCCATGACCCAGAAGGAGAGGCTAAAGCTGACCTCGAAGCCCTCCAAATGTGCGACAATCAACGCATCATGAAGTATGTGGTCGAATTCAATAGACTCGCCATTAGAGTCCAGTGGGGAGATGCTGCACTCCACTGCCAGTACTACAACAGCCTACTCAATAGGATCAAGGATGAAATCACCCATGTAGGAAAGCCTGACTCCCTGCAACAACTGTGTCGACTGTCCCAGTTGATCAACTCTCGCTACTGGGAATGGTGTTACGAGATGTCTTAGGAAGCCTCCATGTCCAAAGTCCCTAAACATCTGAATGACAGGAACAGGGCACCAACACCCCTGACCCTCAGTACAAGCACCAGACCTCCAAACCCCAGCCAAACTCCAAATAAGACAACCTCAGACCTGACCACAAAACTTGGCAAAGCCAGCAAACTCATGCCTCAGGAACAACAATGTTGTTTCGAACATAACCTCTGCCTCTTCTGTGGAAGAACTGGTCACGTAGCAAAGGAATGTCCTAAATCAACCTCTGCCACTGCAAAAAGACATTGCAGAAAGCACGACCAAGGCAATGATCTCTCAAGTAGAAGATACCTCAGAGTCAAAAAATCTCTAAGCAGCCCTTTGACTCCAGCATCAGTTAGGGGCTGCATTGAACCCAATGATGCACCAATGGAGATGAGACTCAACAGATCTGCTCTTTCCAGTCCAAACTCCCTGACCATCTGTCTCAGCCTTGAAACCACCTACATCGACACCCTGATAGATTCAGGATCCACTCATTGTTTCCTTGACTCCGACTACACTACAAAGCATTACTTCCAAACCTGACATCACTCCCATTCCACTACAACTCTTTGATGGCTCCTCCAACTCCATGATTCGAAAAGCCATTGACCTCCACATCCACTTCCCAACAGGGGAGCAATACACCATTATATTCTATGTAACTTCATTGGATTCTAGTTTCTCGGCAGTCCTCAGACACAACTGGCTCACCCGCTACAATCCATTGATTGACTGGGTATTGGGCTGTATCTCGTTCGGCTCTCCAACCATAACTAATCTCCAGGTACCATCTGAGCCAGCAGCTATGACTCTGTGCTCATCCAAAACTCCATCCCCTCCAAACCCACAGCTTGTGGCACCCAAGGTTGCCCTGGTAAACACAGCAGCCTTTGCCTGAATATCAAGGATGGAAGGTACACAAACCTTCCAACTCTTCCTCTCTGACCGCCATGACCCCAAAGAAGGTCCAATAGACCTGAGCAATGTTCTGAACAAATACCACAAGTTCAAAGATGTGTTTAGCAAAACTCAGGCCAACACATTGGCCCCTCACTGACCATACGACCTCAAGATCAAACTGGAGGAAGGCACATCACCCCCATTTGGTCCAATCTATTCTCTCTCTGAAAGTGAACTGAAGTCCCTCTGAGAGTTTTCAGATGAGAATATATCCACAGGGTTTATACGACCCTCATGCTCCCCTGGGGGCACTCCATTCCTCTTCACCTGAAATAAAGATGGATCACTACACCTATGCATCGACTTTTGTGGACTAAACAAGATAACAAAGAAGGATTGTTACCCACTCCCCCAAATCTCCGACCTTCTGGACAGTCCCTGAAAGGCCTGAATATTTACCAAGATAGACCTGCAACATGCATACCACCTAGTATGTATCCGAGAAGGTGACGAATGGAAGACTGCCTTCTGCACATGCTACGGATCTTTTGAGTGGAGTGTGATGCCCTTTGGACTCACAAACTCCCCGGCCACCTTCCAGCAATTCATGAATGATATCTTCTCTGACCTTCTAGATCTGTCCATACTGGTGTACCTAGATGACATCTTGATCTACTCCAAAAACCTAGAGGAACATAGAAACCATGTCAAAGAAGTCCTCCAATGTCTCCGAATGAACCACCTATATGCCCGAGCAGATAAATGCTCTTTCCACACCAACATTGTGGAGTACCTTGGATACATCCTCTCTCCCAATGGCCTTACCATGGCTGATGATAAAGTCAAAGTCATTCAAAAATGGCCCAAACCCCAAAAGATTAAAGACATTTAGTCTTTCCTTGGCTTTGCAAACTTCTATCGATGCTTCATCTTCAACTACTCCAACATCACTGTTCTGCTAACCTGCCTCACACAAAAATATACTCTGTGGAACTTTAGTGAGAATTGGGGAACATCCTTCAAGACCCTCAAAAGGGTGTTCACCATGCCCTGGTCCTAACACAGTGGATCCCCAGATCCCAACTCATCATTGAGATCGACACCTCTGACTACACCCTTGCTGCAATCCTGTCCACTATATCACCGACAGACAACGACATCCACCCAATCGCCATCCACTCTCGAACCTTCAACCCCCCAGAACTGAACTATGATATACATGGCAAGGAACTACTGGCCATCTTCGAAGCATTCAAAACCTAGAGACACTACCTAGAAGGTTCAGCAGATCCAATCGACGTCATCACTGACTACAAGAACTTGGAATATTTCTCTACCACCAAGCTACTTATCCATCGGCAGGTCTGATGGTCTGAATATCTCTCTCAGTTCAACATGGTAATCCACTTCCGACCAGGTCGCCTTGGTGCTAAACCTGATGTACTGACTAGACGATGGTATGTCTACCATAAAGAGGGAGGAAGCAACTATGCCAAAATCAATCCACACAACCTCCAACCAGTCTTTACAACAGAACAACTCATATTGTCACTCTGAGTCACCTCTCTGTACTCTCCAGTCATGCAAACCGTGATGATCATGGACATAGAACAACTCTATAAGGACATCTGAGCCTCACTCCAAGAAGACCCTACAGCCTCGTCCCAAATGGGCAACCCCACCGATCGATGGACCATTTCTGAGGATGGACTTCTCCTTCTTGATAAAAGAATCTACATCCCCAATCATGGAAACCTCCAACTCCGAGTCTTACAAGACAAACACAACCACCCAATCTCAGGACACTTTGGTCAGAATCGAACATTGGAATAATAATTTCCACCATCATTAGGCACCAGGACCTTGAGGCTCGGTGTTAAGTCCGCGTGTCAGGCGCTTAGCTAGTACTTCCGAAAGGGTTTTCCGGGTTAGTGTGAAGGTCCGTAATGGGGCCGAAGACCGAGACGGAAGTCAGACGGACTATGGACGGGGACGGAGGCGCCGGGAACTTAGGGTAGGTCGCGGAATAGTTCAATCCGGTCACTGAGGTGTTCGAGGTCGAAGGGACTTGGCTTCAACTTATGTGTTGCGCCCTCCTCGATCGTCTGTCCCTAATTTCGGAGAGGGTACGGGAGTTTACCGGAAATGAATCGGAAACGAGAGGGTAGACTAAGTCGATATTCGTACTAGCGAACAGTCCAGTCGACTGCGAGACTATATACATGTAATGTTCTTTGTACTAACTTTAGCCGGTCATAAAACAAGGAGAAAGATAGTACAAGGGTGTCAATATAAGAGAGAACAAGGGAGTGAGGTACGCGATGATCCTGCGCGTCAGTTATCAAAGTATCGGAACTTTGGCTTCGGAGTCTTCGGAGGTTCGGAAACGCGGAACCTCGGAATATGTCGGACATCCGGAAATCGGTTTATTCGGTCTTTGAGTAATTGGAAAAGTCCTGGAAAAGGTGTGGGTGGTTGTGGGGCTGGTATGGTTTAGTGGGAGTACGGGCCATAACACTCGGTCCTAACAGGGGGCACTGTTATATCTGTGATATAACTCCAACATCCTGGACATCTGACATAGGGTGCTATGAAGAATCCTACCCTGAACCAAGTCTGAACTCACCTCATCACCTCCGAGTCTGACAAGCAACAACTACCTCAGACCTCAGACCTCTTTCCTTTCTCATTGAACAATAATCTTATTGTAACACCAGATGTAGATTTCTTTTGTAACCCATCTTATTGTTTCTTGGACATTCCTAATTAGTTAACAATAAGGACTGCATGTATAAATACCTCCAGACTTCTGTACTATACCTTAGTTTGAATATCAACTTAGTATTCCCACTCACCCTCTGAACTCCAAACTTATACATCTCCAAACCTCTGAAATAAGGGACTGACGATCGAGGAGGGTGCAACATACAAGTTGAAGCCAAGTCCCTAAAACTTCAAACACATGACTTCAGACCAACTTACATCAGCTTGGACCTGATGTGACCTCAGACTTAACACATGGCAGGTGGCTTTGGGGTTCCTGAGTAACTCATTCCCTCTTTGTTCTTTCATTTTCCATTTGGCCCCTTGTATTTTCCTTACCTTTGTTCTTTGACCAGATAAGTAAAATGCAATGTAGCTTCCACATGTATATAAACCTCCAGTTGACTGGGTTGTTTGCTAGTTCAAATATCAACTTAATTCTTCCACCTAGTTTTCTCTTTAATTCCAACTTAGTGTCCACACTTGTGTTAACAGTAAAGCTGTTGATCCCAACCATGTTATGAATTTGACCCTGATGACACTCAACTTGTATCACCTTCACATCATACAGCCAACCCTCAGTACTATAATCTTCAGACTCCTAATATATCATCATGTCTTCTTAAGAGCTTATTCTCATGCAATGCTACAACACCCAGAATTCACACATTTAGGCAGAACTGCCATCACTGTCAGGGGATGACCTATTTTCCAGACCAAACCAAAGCTAAAGAGCAGAGAGTGAAGGGGCATGGACTAAGGGGACCTGTCAAGCTTCGGGTACTGACAGACTTTGGTACTGCCAAGGGGTGCTGTCAAAGGATTGGGTGGACTATGGCCAAGTCCTGCAGGCCAAGAGTAGTGGCATTGGCTTCAAGGTACTCATGTGTTGCACCCTACTTGCCGTGCATGCCACCGATTTGCAACAGACAGGTACTTGGGAGGATGCTGGTGATGCCAGCCCAAGTCGAGGACTTTACAGATAGGAAGAAGGTAGAAGGGCCTAAGCCTAGTTGATAATCAGAATGAGGAAATATGTACATGCATGTCCTACTTATATAGGTTAAGAAGCGACATGTGGGATAAGGAATGTGGAACAACAAGGTATGCAGAGCATGTGGTTATTGTCCACAATAAGTAAAATTAGAATGAAGGAATGTAAATGGGCATAGAACAATAGAGGATAGGATAATAGGAATGTGGCTGAGGGTAGAACAATAGGAAGTGCCCGATTATAAAATAAGGGCTGTAACCGAGGATAACACAAGGGCAGGAAGTCCTGATGTAAGGCGGACTGAAGGGTGAGGACAGGGAGTGTGGAGGGTGGATGTACCAAGCTGAGGCCGGCATACCAAGTGATATGCATGCAGTGTGGGCACTTGGTTGTGGATATGGAATGATTGCTTGGTCGGCATTGCCAAGTGGGCAGTTCTTGGTACATGTACTTGACAGGACTGACAAGCCAAGGAAGAGATAGGTGAGACATTCTTTCCTCAAATCAGGCAAACTGAATATTATACCACACGATGCCAAGCTGAGATATCAACAATGTGGACCAGCTACCAGGGGTTTGGGTTTGGATACCTTAGGGCCCAGTTAGAGGTAAGGTATGTTGAGAAAGCAAGGCATGGGCAAAGGGTATATAGGGTATAGACTTACTGACAAGGAGCCTCAAGATTTCCTCTTAGGATTTCCATCTTTCAGGTGAGTCCCTCTCCTTCTGGTATATATAGACAGTATCTACAACTTAGGATTTCCCCCTTGTCAGCTCTGTGTGATGAACTACAGGTGCCACAGGGGTTGCTCTCACAATTACATCATTATCTTTATACACCCCCTCCTGCATATTTCTCACTCAGGAGAAGATCCCATCCAAACTACAGTCAGTCATATGTAATAGGAGATACAGTCTATTTCTGTCAGGCCTTGGTAATACTGAAGGTATGGTCAGGAACCGGCAAGGTCCTGCAGGCCAGTTGGGATGGCTTGGCTTCAATGTGCTCATACGTTGCATCCTGCCTCCTATGTGTGCCATTAATTTGTAATGGAAGAGATGCTCAAGAGGATGCTGAAAGTATCGGCCCAAGTGGGGACTTCTGAACAGAGGGAGGGGAGCAGGAAGGTGTAAACCTAGTTGATACTCAGACTGTCAGGAGCTGGATACTGACGGACTTTGGTACTGCCGAGGGGTGTTGTTGAAAGGTTGGGCGGACTATGGCCAAGTCCTGCAGGCTAAGAGTAGTGGTGTTGGCTTCAACGTACTCGTGCGTTGCGCCCTACTTGCCGTGCGTGCCACTGTATTTGCAACAGACAGATACTCGGGGGGATGCTGAAGATGCCGGCCCGAGTCAAGGACTTAACAGAAGAGAAGAAGGTAGAAGGGCCTAAGCCTAGTCGATACCCAGAATGAGGAAGTATGTACATCCATGTCCTACTTATATAGGTTAAGAAGCGACATGTGGAATAAGGAATGTGGGACAACAAGGTATGCAGAGCATGTGGTTGTTGTCCACAACGAACAAAATTAGAACAAGGAATGCAAAACGGGGATAGAACAATGAAGGACAATATAATACGATCGTGACTCGAAATGGGACAATAGGGAGTGGCCGGATATAAAACAATGGGGTCGCATCCGAGGATAATACAAGGACGGGGAGTTCCGAGATGAAACGAGCCGAGGAGTGCGGATGGCGAATGTGCCGAGCCGGGACCGGCACACCAAGTGTTATGCAGGCAATGTGGGCACTTGGTCGTGGATATAGGATAATTTCTCGGTCGGCACTGCCGGCGGATGGGTCTCGGTACGTGGACTTGACACAGACTGAGGAACTATGTACATGCATTTGCTACTTATATAGGCTAAGAGGTGGAATGTGGAATAAGGGTGGCATAAGACATGGAGAAAAGAATAAGGTATGGAGACCATGTGGAGGTATTGTCCACAGTGATCTAGAATAGAACAATATGGTATAAATGAGAGTAAGACAATGAAATATGACTGATGTTAAGTCCGCGTGTCAGGCGCTTAGCTAGTACTTCCGAAGGGGTTTTCCGG